>CM037587.1:0-62500 GCA_021018995.1 Chloranthus sessilifolius
TGATTTTTGCTTAATTGATTTAGTTTATTTTCGGCAAAATATTCATTTCATTATCATTCACGTAATCTAGGGTTTTGTGCTTCGTTATCATTCACGCATTCTAAAGTTTTGTCCCGCGTCATTGATGATTGAATCTATAGGGTGACCTTGGTATGTTGTAGTATAAGCACTTTCCGTTATATGTTGTTTGTGGGAGTGGAAGCTATTTTCTTTGCTGTCTAAACATAAGTTACTCCTTTACATTAAATTTTATTTATTTCTTCTCGTCTTATGCACTGTTTTATTGGATAGTCAATCTATATACTATGTTCAGGTTAATCAATTGGAAGAGTGTGGAACAATCTATATACTGTGTTGAGCAATTCCTAAATAAATTGGTTGAAATCATTATTGAGAGATCAAAAGTACATTTTTTACTACTTTCATTAAGGAAAAAATACTTTTGAGAACACCTCGATTTTCATTAGAAAAATGTGTCTTTTAGAAAAATTACCAATGGGGCTGCATTTTTTCTAAAGGAAAAAAAATCTCATAATGTGTAATTTTGTCAGTTTTATATCTCCTTTACAAATTCAAGCTTTTGGAAGGTACACTGGGCGCGAGTCATAGGTATTGAATTGAGAAGCTTTTAAATTAATTACATTTATCCAATTCTAAAATTTATTTAAGAGGCATCCTTATTAGCAAAGAAATCCATTTTTAGAGCAGTAAACATGGCAGTCTTTAGTTTTTCTTTGAGGCTCTTGTGAAGCCTTGATTTCTGATGATTCTTAGTTCCAATTTTGAATTTGCTTCTTGATATACTGGTTGAGTCTAAGTTTACATGATCACTAGGTATCGAGATCTTGCTAATTTATACTGTTAATCGTGGATTTTCTCTCCAAAGGAAAGAGGAGTTTACTTGTGCCCAAGACAATGAATAGGGTGGTGTTAGGGAAGTGGCTGTAGGGACGAAGAAGATTCAATGTGGGTGGAAGGCCTAGCTTGGAAATATGATGGGGATAGCTTGGGATGGAGCATTAGAGAATGGAGGGGCTGACTAGGATTGGAATGGTGGAAGGGAGTGCAAAAAGCTAGGGATATGTTTGCAGAGAATATTAGACTCCTAGTGGCTTCAAGGCATAGAGTTCGATTTTGGCAAGATTGTTGGTGTGAACGAGAGGCCTTAGAAATATGATATAGGTTGATCTTTCAACTGGGCATACAGAAAAATATTCATAAATATTCTTGAGATGATATACTTCATTTTGATATTCAATTTATCAGCTATATTTACTGTTTTAAATTATAATTCTACCATTATTTCTTGTAGGACTCCTCAAATCTCAATTTCAGTATTGAGAGTCAATCAGTTCAAATTCGATTATCAGTAGTCAAAGGGTTCAATGTCTAATATCAATCAATGGGTTCAATTCAATGATCACTCAAATCAATTTATTTAAATTTTAATTTCAATCTGACTACTTCTATCAGTTTAGTTTGATAACAATCATTTCAGTTTCCTTAAATCCTGAATATCGATTTAATTTATTAACTTTTCAAGATTTCATTTTAATCACAAAAAATTCAATTTCCATTTCAAATGTCAGATTAATTCTATTTCATTTAGCAATTCAATTCTACTTCGATTCTTAGCTTAATCAAGTATCATATTCGAGTCCAAATACCGGTCCAATCAAATGTCGACTTTATATATTAATCCAATCAAATATCAAATTCAGTTTTAAATGTCAAATTCGGCTTCAAATATCGGTTTTTTCAAATATCAAATTCATATTCAAATATCAGTTCATTCTTTTGAGCAGTCATTTTGAAGTGGGACTGGAACCCTAAAATGCGTGATTAATGCTTTAATGGAATTTTGCCAAAATTAAATAGAATTAAATCAAGCTTAATCGCAAAATTATCTCAATACCTTAGGGTTTTAGAAATTCTGATAGACAGATGACGCGAGATCCGGATAGGGTCCAATCTAATGCGCAAGTCCCATTAGCATTATGGCGAGATCGGGCCTAGAGATAGAATGATAGCTCTTCTAAGTTTGGGCAATTGTCGTCAATCCGATGTAGGTTCACTAGTTTTCACTAGGGTTGTAGGATTGAGTAGATTTGATGGCTTAGAGGAAAACTAGGGTTTTGGGTTGATTTAGGGTTTCGGGATCGATGAACTAAATAAATCAAGGTTGCAAGATAGAACAGGGCCAGACACATAGATAACGAGGTTGAAAGATAAAGAAAATAATGATAGAGATTAGAAAAGATAAAAAGTTAACTTTGGGAATCACTCACTTGGCCTCACACCAAACCCATCACGAGGAAGAAGAATCTCTCCACAAAACAAAAACTCATTCAATAATAATCAAAAAATTAATTAAAGTGTGTTTACAAGCCTCTTTATATTGACAACTAAATAATAACACGAAATAAAGGGTCCTAAAACAATTAAAAGGCTGAAAAAGGTAAGTTTCCGTAAATATTAGAAGTTCTGTCGCGGGGCGGAACGTCTCCATGGACGTCCATACTGGAGGTCACAAACGTCCATCACCAACACCACGAACGTCGGTGATGGTCCACGGACGTCCGTCCCACAAAAAAGTGGGGGTCCTTATTTTCGGACGTCCGTCAATATCCTACGGACGTCCGTCCCCTGATGATGTATTTTGCCTCCGTTTTTCTTCTGAAGTTGTAGTACTCGGGCTTCCTCTTTGTTTCTTCCAACGCCAGTAAAAACGATGCGGTCCAAAATCGATGTCCAGTACTCAGCGTCCCCGTTAATTCCCTTAGACCAAATAGGTTTCATCACTGATGAAATACGGTCGTGGTAGCTATCGAGCAAGTTGGGGTCCAATCGTCGAACCTCATTCTTATGAATCCATGTGTGATGCGGGACGACACGTTAAAACCCTAATAGAAAATTTTCAAGAATCTGTCATCCGGCGGACCCGTCAAGAGCTCACAGACATCCGTCGTAGACTGACGGTGCTGCTCCTCTTCTTTCTTTCTTGTTTTCTCTTTACTCTTTGACCTGTCTTGCTTTGTGTGATCTCCCCATCAATACTCTCCAAGTGGGAAAAACTCATCTCCGATGAGTTAAGGAACCCATGGATGGCACTCTTCGAAAGCTCAACTCTTGGCTTACTTTTCCACGCTATGAGATACTTCTGATTTTTACCTTCAATGGCATGGAAGCTCGGAAATTCTATAATACTCCCGATTTTTACCTTCAATGTCATGGAAGCTCGGAAATTCTATGACCTTCTCATTCGACCCTTTCTCATATTGCACAGGTAAGGTACGAGATAGAAACTGAGTAAATCGGTGTGGCTCGATTGGGTGCTCAATAAAGAATGAATCAAAGGGCGGGGTTGTAAGATCCGTTACGACAACTATCAGATAGTTGCCCTTGTCTAGAGGAAAATTTAGACCTCCATCCTTACCTTTTTTGAGATTGGAAAAGAATCCACATGCGCGAGACTATCATAAATTAATATAAAACTGTTAGTATCAAATTCATTAAAGATATGCAACGTGTTAGTGTGATCAGGCATATTACCAATGTTCAATAAATTCTTATTGTTAATCCCATGCAATTTAGAATGCGGATATGCTTCTACCAACTCTAATGGTTCACTTGGTACGAACGCACTCAACACTGTCTCTGGTAATAGGAACTGTCCTAATGCAACCTACGGTTTTGACCGGAACTTCACCTTCGTCATCACTCGGTGTGTCACACGGTTCATACACTTCTTCGTGTAACTCATTACTCTCTTTCTCAGCATGCTCCTAAACAATGGGTTCAAGCGGTTGGGGATGTTCAAAGTGAAATCATTGGCGGCGCCGTGGGCGCCCAAGATCGGCTATATATATATATATATATACATTTAATTTTATATCTATGAAAAATACAATATTAGATTAGACTATTAGGGGCTCATAGCAACAAAATAAATGATTATTTTTCAAAATAAAAACCATTCACGATTCAAGTTTAAACATACAATCACTTTGAAAAAAAAAGTTTAATCGCACAATTCTACAATCACTTAGCCCAAAATGAAATATCACTTATACAAACAGTAGTGTTCATTCCAAATTTTCATCATCTAAATCATCTAATGGCTCATTTTGAAGATCATCTTTTTCGTCGTCGGAAGGGGTAAACTCGATATTATCAGCCCCTTTGTTTGTTGGCTCTCCATCAACATCTTCTTCATCTATTTCCCTCTATATTTGTGCTGCAGATCTAGTGCTCCTCCTTGGTTGTGGTTCTACATTCGCACTCGAAGCCTCGCCAACAAGACCCCACGTCAATGACTCACCAGGAAATACTTGTTCTTCATTAGGGTCAATTAACCATTCAAGCACCCCTTCATTGTCTTCAGAAGCTAAAGTATCTCCTTTATCATTTCCTTTAGAATTGCAGTCTAGAAGCTTCGTATTAAATTGCACATACACCAAATCATTCAACTCTGATGCCCTAATCATATTTCTTTTTTTCGTGTGAATCTGTGTAAATAAAACAATAAATATAATTATGAATAATTGAAAATATAATTATATATACATAATTATAACATAAATAAATAAGTAAAGTATATTACCATCTCAAAAGTACTCCAATTTCTCTCATATCCAGAAGAGCTACATATCAAATTTAAAATTTGTATGGCCATCTTCTGCAATTTAGGAGCATCCACACCATACATTTCCCACCAAGTAGCTGTTAATCAATTTTGAAAAATAAATTAATTAACTAGAAACATTGCATAGTTATATTACTCAATTGAAGATTTGAAACTTATAAAATAAATTAACTATACCTGATACCTGGGTTAGGCCTCTTATGAATCAATTGAAGTTTCTTCTTCTCCACATTCCTTTGCCTAATTGTCATTAGATCTCCAAAAGATTTTTCACCATCCATAAAACAACCCATCTCGTCCATAATCTGGTCACTAACTTCAGGATCAATAAATTTTGATATGCAATCATTCACTCCTTTCATAAACCATTTAGCTCGTCGAATTTCCTCTCTTTCTTGGTAATAGTAGAAAGGATTCAAGTGGTGTCCCGCCGCAGCCAATGGATGTTGAAGGTGTTTTTTAAATCTCTCTTCAATAATTTTTATCACCGCTCTAATTTGAGCCTCATTGTTTTGGAAAGAGTTCTTAATTTCATTTTTTGCCGCTTCTATAGAAGCATAAATGAACCCCATTGAAGGGACATCCGAATTGACCATTCGTAACACTTTTACGAGCGGTTGAAAGACTTTCAACGAGTACATCACATCATTTCAAAAGGTAGTTCTCAATATAATACTCTCTGCTTGTTTTCCTAGTCGTTCCGTGTTCCATCTGCATTTCTTCCAGTTATCAGATGAGAACATAGCCTTAACTTTAAATAGCTCTTTAAACTGAGGTAACCCCAGCTCTAACAAGATCCCTTTTTGTCGTCTTCTTCCGTATATAAATGTGGACACTGTCTTTGCCTTTTGAACGACCCTCTTTACCTTCAATAGCTTCCCAATATCCCCAAACATTAGATCTATTGAATGCGCAGCACAAGGAGTCCAATAAATCTTTGTACTTTTAATACCTTTGCTGCAGCTAAGTTATTTGCAGCGTTATCAGTAACTACCTGTATAACATTCTTCTCTCCCACTTGTTGGATGCACTTCTCAACCAATTCATAAATGAATTGTGCATCATGAACATCTATTGACACTTCAACCGACCTTAGAAAAGTCGTTCCAGAACGACTATGCGCTAAGAGATTCATTATACTTCTCCCCTTCCTGTCTGTCCATGTATCAGTAGTTATGGAACAACCAAGCCATTCCCATGACTCCTTATGTGAGATCAATTTTTTCTTAAATCTCTTCAACTTCATTCGCCAATAAAGTATTCCCCAATTGAAAATCTGAAGGGGGGATGTATCCTGGACCATATTGGCCTATTGCTTCACACATCTTCAAGAAATATTTACTGCTAATCATGTGAAAAGGGATACCGTTTACATAAAACCATCTTGCAACATGGTTATCTACACGTCCCTTCAGCTCCTTCGTAAGCTTCTTTGGAATGACTGTTTGGCGTAATTTTCCTTTTCCTTTTACTTCTTCCAATGATTTACGGGCCACAAAACTATTCATTGGCCCTTGAGTGCGTGGTTTCTTTGAGAAGAAATGTCGATTTTCTCTATTAATCTCATCACCACTAGAACCGGAGTCCCCGTCACTGTAATTCGTCACAGACTCTTATAACGATTGAACTTCTTTCTCTTTTGCATTTTTCTTCTGTTTAATCGAATTCAAAACATCAAGCATCTCTTGCCTAACATCTGTCGGTACGGAAATGCAAGAGGCAATGTCTCCTTTAATACCGGCGAGGTGTTTTTTTAATCGGTTGATGCTCGCCATATATTCCTTCTTGCAATCCATACATGTAATCTTTCCCACCACTTTTGGATCCTTTAGAAAACAATGTTTCCAATCAGGATCGTCTTTTTCTTTTTCAGATGTACCAGTCGATGCTATAGAAGACGACATATCTTTTGAAAAAAAAAATTAAATAAATCAATAGTCATATAAAAAAAAACTTTCAATACAAATATATATATTAATGAATAATGATAATATATATTTCAATACAAATATATATATATATATATATATATATATATATTTTGAAATACATATAAATCATATGATGATATATATTCTCAATTATTATATATATGCAAATTTTATTTGAATTACATCTCACATGCTCAACAGCTCAAGTGTTTCATTTTATTAAAAAAAAAGTTGTCAATCATGTCAATTTTAGATGCAAGAGGTTTTTTAGGAACCATACTTTGATAAAAATTCATTACAGAGTCGGAGATGCGAGACCGATAATGTAACTTGTAAATTTTAAACTCAAGATTATATGATTTACAAGTAATCTAATTCAAAACTCAAGAATCAAGATTTCATCACATGTCAATAAACAAGCAACCATTTGAGTGCATTTAACAAGATCCCAACTCGTTAGAATATGTAACCCATTAAAGAAAAATAAACAATTGGAAGCTCCTAATGATCACATCAAACAATTTCATTTAGATGGTCGTAGTAACCACCCTTGAGAAGGACCATTGATTGAATGATCGAAAGGTTTAAATCGATCACCATCAAGATGACAAAGATGTATCAAGAAGTGGCGAAAGTCGAAATAGACTCGTAAATTCATGTAAATGACTATAAACTGTGACTGCAACAACTCTCATGTGTAATGTGTTTATAAAAAAAGATCAGAGGACAAATGGAGTAGGCCATAATATTTTCCTATTTGTTTAATAAGATTATTTGAATATATATATATATATATATATATATAGGGTGCCATTACTTGCAGTCTTGCACACGCTTTTCAAGTGATTGCACCCAATTGCACCAAATTTAAAAGAAAGACTTGCAAGTTGCAAGTTTGGCGACCTCTATTATGTGAAAACAGTCAAAACACCATCTAAGCCATTTGATTTGAAGCCCATGATTTAAAGATATCAATTGCAAAATATTAGAACAAGATATAATTTTCATCATTTGATTAAATAGAGTCAAAGGCTATTATATAATTCAACAATTGACTACAATAGATCATATGACACGTATCGTGTTTTGCTCCAATTTTATGTACTAGAGATCTATTAATCATAAACTTCAAATCAGACGGCCCATATTACATTTTTACATATCACATGTTCCTAAAATACCAAGTCATTCTTTAAATTTGGTGCAATCACTTGAAAAGCATGTGCAAGTAATGGCTCCCTATATATATATATACACACACACGCATACACTGGTCATTGGAGCAATATCATGTGACTGTGTGTGTGAGTGCTTCAGTGTCAATGACTAGTGTGTGTGTGTGTATATATATATATATATATACACACACACACACTGTATCGTGCAAGAAAGAAGAGAAAAAAAAGGATGCAGTGCTGAAGGATCAAAAGATGCAAAGAAAAAGAAAAAAAAATTTGATGTAAAAAAAAAACCTGCCGGAGGGGGCCGTCGCCTTGCCAGAGCTTTGAAGAAGAAGAAAAAGCAGCTGAAAAAAAAATAAAAAAATTAGTACACAGAGTCAGAGGACACCGCAGAAGAAGAAAAAAAAAAGTGCGTACCGGTGTCAGAGCTGGAGCCTTGATGCGCGCCAGCGGGAGGATCACTGGATCCCTATGCGTCAAAAAAGAACATCAGATGACGGAAAAAAATTATATATATATATATATATATATATAGAAGAAGGGGGAAAAAGAATTGAAAAAAAAAAACCCTTACCGGAGGGTCGCCGGTGGTTGCCGGTGGTAGCTGGTAGTCGCCGATGGTCGCTGGTGAGTGGAAGAGAGGAAGAGGTCGTCTGAAGCCCTAAACCCCCAAACCCTTTGAGGCTTTGATTGCAAATGAAAAAAGAAAACGATATATATATATATACCCGCCCCAACCTGCCCCGATTCGATTTTGTACCCGCCCGGGCGGGCGCCCAAGCCTCGACCCGCCTCAGTAGGCGCCCCAGGCAAAACCGGATCGACTGGGGACTCGATTCACCCGGGCGGCCGCCCCAACCGATTTTTGAAACCTTGCTCCTAAATAATCAAGGTTTGACCCTTACTGGGACGTTGGGATGCAAAGTGACCAAAACCTTGACACTTAAAACATTATTGCGGAGCACGTCTAGAACTCTCGATCATTGGTCCCTTTCCTTTGCCAACTTGTGGAATCACGGATTTTGAAGATTGACTAGAGGCATTATTTCCCTTTTCTATAGGATTAGATTGATACTCAAGTTTAGAAGACTTATATCGGCCATTACTGAGGGTGTCGAGATACCATTCTAATTCTTCAACCCTAGCAAAACATTCCTCGAGATTCCCAACGGGATAAGGAGTGAGTTCCCTCTGTAACTCTGGTCGAAGACCCATTCGGAATCGGGAGAGGGTAACTTTTGCTGGCTCATCTATATCGGCCTGGGTCATAAGGTCTTCAAATTGATCGATGTACTCTGTGACCAGGGAAACTCCTTGATGCAATGACTGCCAGTGATCAAGAATGCGTTCATCATATGATACGGGAACGTATTTTTCTTACAGTTGGACATTCATTTCAGTCCACTTGGAAATAGCACGAAGACCCTGAATTTGCCTACGACACTCCACTTCCAACCAATAAAGTCTAGCTTGACCCATCAACTTGACTTTGGCAAATCTGACCTTGCGCTCTTCAGACATGGCATACCACTCGAAGTAGTTTTCCATGCTGGCAACCCATTTGAGAAAGACCTTGGGTTGTCTTTTCCCGTCAAAAGTAGGGGCATCCATTTTCACCAATTTCATGACTTTATCGTCTTGACTAATTTGAATTTCACGACGACAAGGACCCTCCCTCCTATGGTCGTTTGGGTTGACTCTAATATGATTCTCAGCGATGAGCTCATTGATCTCTTCAAAACGAGTTTCTAAAGCCTCTTGCCTTTACTTGTTGATCAGCGATGTGCTCATCCATCCGAGTTTAACTAGCAGTCACCTTAGATGAAAGATCTCTAATCAGGGCTTCTAAGCTATTGATATCCGTGACGGAATTATGCAAAATTATATGGTGTAAGATAAATCTGAAACGGAAAGAAATAACCCTGAAACCTGTATGAACACGGAGAACCTTAAACTAAACACTGTGCTTTGATACCAAAATTGATGCTGGATGACACACTAAAACCCTAATATGCGAATTTGGGATCAACTTTAGAATGAATTGAATAGCGAAAATATTCAAAATCATTCAATACATAAAATTAATTCAATGAATTTAATAAAACAGTTCGATTAATTCATTTTAGCTTTCGCATGCATGAAGATCTCCTGATCTAGAAAAATGGCTCCGATGAGGGAACTCAAGTTTCATTCTAGTTTAAGGCATCAAGCGATAATTACAATATTCTCTCTTGACTCCTCGGGGATTTTGGATGAAAAAAAACTTGAAGAAATAACTCCATAAAAGGATAAAATTAAAGATATCAAGGAATAAGGTTTTGGGATTTTTTATCTTTTTATCAATGGCAATAAGGAAGATATTACCTGACAATGATCTAGAAAGATAAAAATAAAAGGGATAGATTTCCAAGGCTTTACACCAAGGGTTTTCTGAAGCTTCACACTACGGCTGAATGTCGGCTTCGCACCAAGTCGCACGAGAAACGATTGCTCACTCCTCAAGGTTTGAAGGATTCACTCTCTCAGTTGAAAACTCTTCTCAAGCTTTCTAGGGTTTGCACAAAAGCAACTCTCTTTTCATTCAATAATCAATCAACTAACTAGTAATGCCTTTACAAGGCTTTATATAGGCTAAGAAAACCCTAATACGAAATTAGAACTCCTAAAATAATTAAAAACTAAAAGACAAGTTTTCCTTAAAAAATAGAAATTTTCAGAGAATCCATCGTTCGGCGGACCTGTCTCACGAACGTCCGTCACCTTCAATGCGCACTAAACAAGTGAGTGCCTATTTTCACGGGCGTCCATCGTAGACTGACGGTGCTGCTCCTCTTTCTTCTTTCTTTCTTGTTTTCTCTTTGCGCTTTCACCTGTCTTGCTTCGTGTGATGTCTCTATCAATGTGTTTTCAGACTTCGATTTTCTGACCCATTTGACCTAGTATTTCTGAAAGCCTCTGTCGCGTGTGGAGACAACATGATCATTTAAGATATCCTCAATCACATCTTGTCGCTGCATTCATGGAGAAGGGAGAGGTAGTGGGTTCAAGGTTTGGGTGAGGTTGGGACTAGGAGAAGGCTGGGAAGGATTTGCAGGAGGTGGGGTTAAACCCATGTAAGGAACTAGGTCCTCCACATTGAATGTCGAACTAACCCCGTACCTGGAGGAAGCTCAAGTACATATGCATTAGGACCACTCCTAGCCAAAATTTTAATAGGTCCAGCGCCTCGGGATTGGAACTTCTTTGCGGATCCCGATGGGAACCGCTCAGGCCTAATGCGGACCATCACATGATCACCCACTTGAAATTCTTTAAAATGCCAGTGAGCATTAACAAATAATTTGTTTTGATTGTTGCTTGAATTAATCTTCTGTTTATTTTCGACATGCAAACTATGAATGTGTTGTGCAAATGAATCAACTAACTAAGTCACTCTATGCGACGCTGACATGGGGATCAAATCTAAAGGTGTCCTGGGCCTATGACCTTGTACAACCTCAATGGGACTCATGCCTATGGACCTATTGACAAAATTATTATAGGCAAACTCAGCTATGGACAAAATGGTATCTCAGGCCCTAACATGATCAACAACAAGACTACGAAGGAGGTTCCTAAGACTCTTATTGGTGCTTTCGGTTTGGCTATCTGTTTTAGGGTGATAGGCTGTCTAAAATTGGAGCATGGTGCCCATCATGTGCCAAAGGGTCTTCCAAAAATAGCTAGTGAACTTGTCATCCCTATTAGAGACGATGATTTTGGGCAATCCATGAAGGCGCACGGCCTCCGCGAAAAACAACTTAGCAATGTGGGAAACTTTGGAGGTCTTAGAACATGGTATGAAGTGGGCGATTTTGGAATCGTGCTTCTTTGGAGTTTTGGGAAGTCCAAGTACGAAATCCATTGAGAGGTCTTGCCACGCTGTGTGGCACTGGTAAAGGGGTGTACAGTGTATACAGTATTTTGCTTACTCTATTTCGACACTTGGCAAGTACGACAATGTTTGATAACCCGGGCGACATCTCTCATTAGGCTAGGCCAAAAGAACATATCCTTTACGAGCGCAATAGTCTTATTACGCCCGAAATGCCCGGCTAACCCTCCGGTAGGTAACTCCCAAATAAGGAAGTCATGCAATGAATTGCGGGGATGCAAAGGTGATTGCCTTTGAACAGGTACCTATCCTGGATGGTGTGTGCTGGTCGGGTCACTAAGGAGAGCAGTGTACTCTACCCCAAAATCTGGGCACTCGGGGTACTCATCCTTTATTCGTTTAAACCCGATGACCTCGGTGCTCATTAATTGCAAAGTTGCCACCCGACGACTAAGGGCATCAGCAACCCTGTTTTCAGCACCGGCCTTATGCTTTAGCACGGATGTGAACCTTGAAGGTACTCGACCCACTTTGCATGCCTCGGGTTCAATTTTTCTGTGAAGCAAGAAAGCGTAAGGCTTTATGGTCAGAGAACAACACAAACTCTTTTTTTTTTTATCCGTAAATGATAATATATTGAAAAACAACAAGATGCTAAGGGAACAATACAAAACCAAACGAAACAAAAACACGAATGTAAACCCTTGAAGGTACTCGACCCACTTCGCATGCCTCGGGTTCAATTTTTCTGTGAAGCAAGAAAGCGTAAGGCTTTATGGTCAGAGAACAACACAAACTCTGTTTTTTTTATCCGTAAATGATAATAACAATACAAAACCAAACGAAACAAAAACAAAAGGGAGAAACAAAAATGAGAAACAACTAGCCCCGGAACAGGGCAGATGTCCCCTAGCCGAGCATTAACCCGGGTCCCAGGGCCACGACTCTATCCAGGACTGGTCCCTGACCGTTGGAACCCAAAGGCCTACCAGATCTACAATGTCTTTGACAATGGCCCCCACCGGTTTCGATTTCTGGTCGAATATTCTCCTATTCCTCTCACGCCAGAGGCACCAAATGACCGCAAAGAAAATACCCTTCCACCTCTTCCCATCTTGTTCTTCCGGTGTCCCCGCATCTCAAGCTAAATAATGCAGATATGGAGTTGCTGGGAGGACCCAACTCATATGAAAGAACTTCAGCACAATGCTCCAGACTTCCTGAGCCACGGCACAATACAGGGAAAGATTTGAAATAGACTCTTCACCCTGGGGGCACATGACACACTGCTTGGAAACATCTTTCCTTCTCCGGATGAGTTGGTCCCGCGTAAGGATTTTCTCCTTGAACACCGTCCACGAGAAGAACTTTATTTTGAGCGGAATGGGAGCCTTCCATAGCGTTGCTCCTTGAAATCTGACAAGAGGCCGGCGGGACAGCAGCTGATAGTAGGATTTAACCATGAACTTGCATTTATTGCTTGGGTACCACAGCCAACGGTCCTGATTCTGAGGGTTTCGCTGCATCTCATAGAGCAAAAGTAGGAGTTTGGAGAAAGCCTCCTCTTCATCAACTCGAAGGTTTCTGCGTAAAGAAACTTCCCATGCTCTTCTTCCACTTGTATGACAGGCAAATTTGTCAATCCTCCCCCTAGGATTCAGCGATAAGGAAAAGATGGTAGGGAACATCGATTTTAGAGGCCCCCCTCGACCCAACTGTCCTCCTAGAACTGAATTCGAGTGCCACAACCCCAACTAAAGCGAATCCCTTAGCATAAAAATACCAAGTGCCGCTAATCATTTTCCACTAGGACGAGGTTCTTCTACTGCTGTGAATGTTGATGCCCTAGTTAAAATTGGAGTGAACATATTTTTCCACTAGCACCTTACACCAAAGACTCTCCAATTCCTCCTCGTTCTCGGCTCTCCACAACCAGTTGCCAAGAAGGGCGATATTGTTGCACCTTAAATTACGAATCCCCAGCCCACCGCAAATATTCGGGAGTTGGCAAGTGGTATTTCTTTGTCCCTTCCCACAGAAAATTATGTTGTATTTGTTCCATCTGATTGATTACTCCAATTGGACACATGAACATAGACATGTACAACGTCGGCAAGCTGGCAAGAACGGATTTCAACAAGATTAGACGACCACCACTGCTTAACAATTTCACTTTCCACATGGAGAGCCGTTGCTCGAAATGCTGGATCACGGGTTCCCAAGCTCTCCCCGAAGGATGCCGCAGACCCAAAGGCACCCCAAATATCTGATGGGCAACTCTTCTCTTTCACATTCCACCATCTCCGCAATGGCCTGTAACCGCAAGTTGTCAATTCCGATACCTGTGACCTTAGATTTGTAGAAATTGATCCGCTGCCCAAACACAACCTTGTACACTGATAGGGTATCAGCAAGGGATTTGAATTCACCCGTGTCAGCCTTACCGAAAAGGTTCATGTCATCAACATACTGCAGGATTGAGATGTAGTTCAGCTATCTTGCCCTTTCGATGAGACCCGTAAGCACTTCCCCCAACACAATAAAATGGAAAGGGGAAAGGGGATCATCCTAACGAATTCCCCGAGTACTCTTGAAATACCCAGCAGGCGTGCCATTAATTAACACTGAAAACCACGGTGTAGCATAACAACCCCGCATCCAACTCCTCCACCGCATCCAACTCCTCCACTTTATTCCAAAACCCAACCTGCTAAGCATGTAGTCCAGACCGCTCCAACAGACACGGTCATATGCCTTTTCCATGTCCACCTTCCAAAGAGCAGCCAGTACACGATAAAGATAGGCGGAGTGGATGACTTCATGGGCCACAACCATCTGGGCAACTAGTTGTCTCCCTTGCATGAAAGCCCCTTGGTTGGCTGATATAATTTTCCCCATTAATGGCCTAAGTCGATTAGCGAGTACCTTAGCAATTATCTTATAAAGACAATTGATTAGGCAGATCGGTCAAAAATCCGCAATGTCCTCCGCCCCAACATTATTCGGTATGAGAGTAATGAAGGTAGAATTAAGGTTGCGCCCAAAGAACCCAGAACTATGAAACTCCAAGAGCACTTCCATTAGTTCCTCCTTAATCAAAGGCCATAAAACTCTATAAAGTTCCATCGTGAATCCGTCGGGACCCGGCGATTTATTCTTGCCCCCCTTTTTAATGGCTCTCCAAACTTCCTCTTCTTGAAAGGGTAATTCTAGATCTTCACAGTCCTGAGTAGCGATGGACTGGAAGGATAACCCATCCAAAGCTGGGCGCAATAGGTCATTGTCCGTGTATAACTTGGAATAGAACTCCACCTTTTCATGTATCCGGTCTATCCCTACATACACGACACCCTCAACCCCAACACTGCCCAAATAATTATTTTTATTTCGAGCATTGGCAATTGCGTGGAAGAATTTTGTATTAAGGTCTCCCTCCTTTACCCATTTCGCCTTCGCCTTTTGTTTCCACGATATCTCTTCGGCCCTACACAAGTTATTGAATTCTACTTTTTTCTGGGTCTGTTCTTCGCGTTCACCTTCCGATAAAAGCCTACTTTCTTCAAGATCATCGATCTCCAGCAACCTCGTCAGGATCATTCTCCTTGTTGAGGTGAAGAAACCCAAAAGTCTCTTTGTTCCACTCAATGGTGCGCTTCTTGATCCATTGCAGCTTGGATATGAACCGGTAAATCACCGTACCCGTCAGCGTATGCTCATTCCACCATTCTGGCAGCGCCTCCCGGTATCACTCTTCTAGTAACCACATATTTTCAAATCTGAATGGGGTCGGGCCTTTCCCCCTAGCTTTGCATGTGAGCATCACTGGTCGATGGTCGGATACCGCTCTCGCTTGACATTCTAACCTGGCATCCGGAAACATCTCCATCCATTCAGTACTGCAAAGGAACCGATCCAACTTGCTCATAGACGGATTATCCTGCAGATTCAACCAAGTGAATCTGGAACCCGTTAAAGGAACGTCCATTAGGCCCCAGTCCGCAATCCATGAGTTAAAATCCCTCATGACGGCGATATCCGGAGGTCCACCGAATTTTTTATGCCCCCATCTGATGGCGTTAAAATCACCCCCCAAACATACCAGGAGATCCCACTTGGCCATGACCACCGCCAACTCGAACCAGAAATCACTTTGCTGCCCATCAGTCGAGGGTTTGTAAATACTTGACAGCACCCAACACTGACCACTGTCTCTATTCCGTAAAACCACAGAGGCCGAGTAAATGCCCAACTCTTCGTCAACCTTATCGAAGAGGTCGGAATCCCACGCCACAAGGATACCACCCGAAGCCCCTACTGAGTCCACACCCACCTAGTCGCAGTTTTTCCCTCGGAGGACAGACCTAACTTTTCCCCTATCGTAGTTACCCCATTTGGTTTCTTGCAGCGTAATAATAACCGGCTTAACCGACGCCAATACTCGTCTGACCCCGGCTCGCTTAGCACCGTCGCAAATACCCCTCACATTCCAAGAACGCATCTTCATCAATCAATATTCTCAAAGCTCGCTCAGTCAAAGAGGGTGGGGGTCAAGCACCCCCACTACCCCTCCCATCCGTCATCCCCCACTGTAATCAAGGGAACACGCGTGAACCAGTCCGGCGATGTTTCCTGTTACTCTGTCGATTGACCATAATGGATTTGAAGACCTCCTGCAAAGACTCCTCAGATCCTTTGAACGACATACCAAGCTCGTGTCCCACCTGGATTAATCTGTCGATTTCGTTCGGCTCCTCCTGGTCACAAAGCGCCCCGCCAGATCTCCGTGATTCCTACCGCCATCTCCAGGTCAACCGTCTGAATAGAAGGAGAAGAACCCAAAGTTAGAGTAGGCATCACTTGAAGAGGGAGACCCGCAGTCGCTAGCTCGAAAGGCAACTTAGGGATCTCAAAAAGAGTAAATTTCTTCTTCTGGGTTTGCGGGTCATTGTCCAGGTCCCAAGAGTTAAGGAACATCCTGCCCCAACTAAACGACCCAACCAGAAACCAGGGACAACAGGATTCGGGGCCCGAAACACATAAAAGGGTTGTCGCCTGTCGGGTCATCAACCCCAGCCCAAAAGGGGATCCAGTAGAGTGTCGTGCATGCCGGTTCCTTGCAGACGAGATGCCCGCCACGTGTCCGCCAACTCAACCTTCAATCTGCGTCGAAAGAGGAAAAACTCTTTAATCCCCCCCAGTCAGGAGCCTCCTTTCTCGAAAGGCAAAAGGCAGGGAACCTAACAGGTTCCCGATCAGGACGTGTCGGCATCCCTAGCAAGCTCACCTCCCGAGACAGACTACGTGTCGGCCATCCAGGACCTCTCGGACCACGACCTTTCGAAAGTCCTCTCCTTCTTCGAACATAAACCCTAGCCTTTTCCTTTCTTCCTCTGCTTCTCTCCTTGAAAAAGGAATTTGCAGCCTCCATTCCCATCGGATCCCAGGGACCATCTCTGCAGTCGTCCTTTTTTGTTGGCATCCACGTCGGCTCACCTAACACCTCTTTTGTCTCCTGCAGGTTAACGTTGTTGGAGTACGATGAAATCTCAGCCGTAGGCAGCATCAACGGAGTGAGATCCATCGGAAAGCCGATGTCCGAGTAACCCAAAGTCAACTCCGGCGACCCGACGTGTTCCAAACAGACCGGTGACCGATCGTGCGCAACAAAGCCACCCCCACGATCAACCATCTCCTCATATCCAGTCTCCTGCGGCATCGAAACAGTATCAATATTCTCCATTCTTCGAGCTCATCGGTCAGAATCTCCTTCTCATGGCAACTGGCGAAGGTAGTAGCAACGACAGAGGACATGAACGATGAAGTCGGCGCTCCAGACCCCTCGTCATCCCTTTCGGCTTCTTTACCTCTGTTTGGAGATCCCGTCAGCGGGGAGAAGCGTCGGTGGATCAGCGGTGACGCGGTCGGCCCCCGATGGAGCGACGGATTCGAGGACGCGCCACCCTTCGAGGGGCTCATCGAGTGCAATATGGACCGTGGTTCCCCGTGCCAGAGTGGTTCGATCATCGGCAGGACTTCTTCTATGGCATCACGGAATTTGTTTATCTCGCCACCCCCGGTCCGCTCGGATTCGTGATTCGGTTGACGCAGGCGGATCATCCCCTCCATATGCTCCACTTCTACGAAGACAGTGAGTTTTTGGCCGTTGAGGCTGACCTCACAAGATCGGGGGGTGTTCTCCCAGTGCTCGGATCTCACCAGCACTCTGGCGAATCGAGTCTCCCACAAGTCGACGGTGCTTTTGTCAATGAGGATGAATCCTCCACAAACGTCAGCGATCTCCTTGAGAATCTCCGAAGTCCAAGCATGCACGGGCAAGCCGAATGGCCTAACCCAAATTTTGCCCATCCAACGGTGATGTAAGGAATTCGCGAGGGGGTCCCATTTTGAACATTCAACCGGTTTGCCATCAATGGAGAAAGCTTTTTTTGAAAGAATTTCGTCGGCGACTGTAGTGGACGGGCAACGTAGCAGTATCTTAGTATCAGTTAGCATCGAAACTACCGGTCTGTCATGTAAACTCTAATGTCGTAACCAGTAATAGATATGTAATGGTTGTAAAGTATCTTTGAAGATGTACAAGATAATCCAATAGTCTCTGATGTTTTTGGCTACATACTTAATAGAATGATTAGATATGCACCGTATGATATTACCGTCCCTACCAGTATTTAGAAAAGAATTCGAGCAGCTGGGTAGAGCATCATTCCCCCCTGTCGGAGTCTGACCCCCGCCCCCTTCAAGAAGAGGGAGGTCTCCAATAACAACCTCTGCAAAACACAGCCCTTGTCTTCTACCTACTAATGGCATCAAAGGACCTCCGGTCTTCCTCCTAGAACCGTCACCAAATTCCCACGACCACCCGCAATAGACCACCCTTGGGCAATATCCCGAAGTTGGGAATCACTGATAAAGGCCTGATGCCTGGACTTAACTTTCAAAGGAGAGATTTCAATGCCCTTCACTATGGTTCCTTGTGCTCACAATACCGGGCAGCCGAATCGGTGACACATCGATCTTCATTTGAAATTGACATTCCGGCAGCGGGAGCAGATCCAATCCCCTGCCCGGAGAACCAAAACACCCTTCATAATCTAACGGCAATCTATCAGCAAAGATGAACA
Organism: Chloranthus sessilifolius; assembly: GCA_021018995.1. NCBI lineage: Eukaryota > Viridiplantae > Streptophyta > Magnoliopsida > Chloranthales > Chloranthaceae > Chloranthus > Chloranthus sessilifolius. Next base: position 18,774 of record CM037587.1, read on the forward strand.
CAAATTCTTGCGGCCTAAGGTAATATTTCCAATACCATAAGGAACAAATGACTGCATAGAACTCCTTGTCATAGGTGGAGTATTTTTTGCTTCGCCACATTAAGTTTTTCACTAAAATAAGCCATTGGGCGGCCCTCTTGGCTAAGCACTCCTCCTATACCCACACCCAATGCGTCGCATGCAACTTCGAAGACTTTGGAAAAATCCGGCAAACGCATGACGGGTGCACTACTCATCTTTTGTTTGATCTCGGCAAAGGCTTTCATCACGGTTTCGCCCCATTTGAAGTCCCCCTTTTTCATGCAATCAGTGATTGGGGGCCATGATGGTGCTAAAGCTTCTGATGAAGCGACGATAGAAAGTAGCCAAGCCATGGAAGCTACAGATATCGTATATGTTCTTAGGTTCAGGCCACTCCACAATGGCTCTAACCTTTTCGGGGTCCGCAACCATTTCATCGGCCGAGATAATAAATCCCAAGAAGACAACGGAACGTTGCATGAAGGTGAACTTCTTAAGATTTGCAAACTTCTCGCCCTTGAGAGTTTCACAAACCAACCTAAGGTGGTTCAAGTGTTATTCCTTTTCATGACTTTAAATCAAGATGTCATCGACACTTAGGTCATGAGTCTCATGAAAGTACTCGAGACGTTAGAAAGCCCAAATGGCATGGCCGTCCACTCATAAAGACCATCCTTGGTCTTAAAGGCAGTTTTTCACTCATCACCGGGGCGGTATCTTCCACCGATACAGGTACAACCACGGGTTCGGGTAGAGGAACTTCAACTTGTAGAGATTTTCTCACCGGTACGGCTATGGGGACGAAATCTCTCGCCTCCGATCTTAAACGTGAATCACGTCTAATACCTCTTCGGATAGATTGTGAATAAAATATTTGATAATTATTGCGCTGATATTCTTACACCATTCAACCACGATCCAACGCGATCTTAGTAACTCGCAATAAACGCTATTAAGAAGCGCCTTATGCTTGAATATGGAACCGTGCTACTTAGATGATCTACCTTTCTCTTCGCGCCAAAGTTTTATTACCCTCGTCATCTTTTGGCGCACGATTGGAATATTTCATCGTTTCACGAACGCACTCATGGAAACCATGTAATCGTTCAAATCGCCAAGGGCTTCGAGAAGTGGGTCTTGACTCATGATTCGCCGATCCAATCCCTGAGGATTTGAACCGCTTTGATACCAAATTGACGCAGGGCGAAGTCGAACGCTAACCCTAAAATAGCATAATCCTGCGCGGAAGGGGGTTTAGGGTCTAAAACCTTTGATTAAAATAAAATAAAAAGAAGAATAAGATAGGAGATCTCCGGGTTTGCTCTAGAGAGGCTTGTCGGCTTCGCACCAACGGGTTTCTAAGGCTTCCTACCAAAGCTGTATGTCGGTCCAAGTTGTACGATAAACGATTGCTCACTCTTTAGGTTTTGAAAGAATCACTCCTTCGATTGAAAACTCATCTCAAGTTTTTCTAGGGTTTGCACAAAAGCAACTCTCTTTTTTCATTATTCAAAAATTAACTATTACAAAGCTATAAAGACCTCTATATAGTAGGTCATAAAACAAACGAAAACCTTAAAATAATTAAATACTAAAAGACAAGTTTAACCCTGAAACTTAAATTCAAAATTAAAAATAAAACTACTCTGCACGATTTTGATCGATCGGAAGTGACACTCAATCGATCAAAAGTGGTACTCGATCGATCGAATTGCAATTTCGATCGATCGAAATCCTCGATCGATTGACTGAAACAGCCGTGAATCTTTGCTTCAGGGCCGCTTGAAAGTCCATTCATGGGTCCACTTCTTCCTTGCTGATTTTCTTTGGTTGGCTCGGCCACGATCCGAACATGCGGATCTAAATTCCCCATCATAGCAGTTTCTATACTGCAGTGTTCGGCCAGTCTCGGATTTTAGGCCATAACTTTTAATCCACATAGTGAAAATTTCCACATTATATATAGTTGGAAAGCTGAGACAGACCTCTAAAACTTTTCGGTATATGCTAGTACCTAAAAGTCAATTTTCAGATCATAAAATACAGATCTCAGAGTCGGTGTCTGTCCCGAAATTTGTAAACTGTGAACAATCATATCTGAGAACACATGTTCACTCCCAGATTTGTGTAGGATACTCTTCATATTTTAAGCTGAAATTTGGTATGTTGATTCATGACTTCAATATATATCGCCATGAATTTTTATAGAAATTATAGAAAATTTATTTACATATAAAATACTGTGCTCAAATGACCTAAAAATTCAATTTTTTTTCTAAATTTCAAAATTCAGACAATTGGTTCATGATCTAATACCATTCAAATTTCTGATATATTATCAATTCTAACAATAGTTCTATGATAACATAACTCATTCATATTAGATCTTCTATTTCTATGATCCAACTAACACAATCATCAAAGACAATTAAATTTCTAGGTTCTTATTAATTTTAAAACACATAGATCTAAACAAAGATCAAAACCATCTATGGGTAAAATTATGATGCAATCATGCCATCAAACACATCATATATATCAGATCAAAATACTAATTATCTTACATCTATTTTGAATAACATGCATGAGCCATTTCTCTCTTAAAACTAAAAAATCCTACATTTTCTCTATTTTCCAAGCTTAGAATACATGGAATCCAACATCCCATGCATGCTACATCATGTGCATGCATGTGATTATAGACCCATGCTACAGGTTTTCAAGCCAAAGATCATATTTACTTTCAATTTTCTTCAAAAATTCCTACAAAAATCATGGATCTCCACTACAATAAGAAATCAAATTAGAACTCTACCTTGGCTAGTGATGGCTCTAGGATCCTAGCTCCTTCAAACTCAAGCTAAGAACTAGAGGCTGAGATCAATGTATGTTGATCTAGGCCCCAAAATACTAAGGTTTTAAGAAAATGAGGGTGAGAAAAAGTGTATGGACTTAATGTTCAAACCTCCATTAATGGAGCTTGAACAAAGTTAGAGGAAGAACTAACACAATCATCAAAGACAATTAAATTTGTAGTTTCTTACTAATTTTAAAACACAGATCTAAACAAAGATCAAAACCATCTATGGGTAAAATTATGATGCAATCATGCCATCAAACACATCATATATATCAGATCAAAATACTAATTATCTTACATCTATTTTGAATAGCATGCATGAGTCATTTCTCTCTTAAAACTAAAAAATCCTACATTTTCTCTATTTTCCAAGCTTAGAATACGTACATGGAATCCAACATCCCATGCATGCTACATGATGTGCATGCATGTGATTATAGACCCATGCTACAGGTTTTCAAGCCAAAGATCATATTTACTTTCAATTTTCTTCAAAAATTCCTACAAAAATCATGGATCTCCACTACAAATGTAAGAAATCAAATTAGAACTCTACCTTGGCTAGTGATGGCTCTAGGATCCTAGCTCCTTCAAACTCAAGCTAAGAACTAGAGGCTGAGATCAATATATGTTGATCTAGGCCCCAAAATACTAAGGTTTTAAGAAAATGGGGGTGAGAAAAAGTGTATGGACCTTAAAGTTCAAACCTCCATTAATGGAGCTTGAACAAAGTTAGAGGAAGAAGTAAAAGGAAGAAGAATAAGCAAAAAGAGAGAAGAGAGGGCGTTTGAATTGAGGGGGGACAGAAGTATTTGTTTATAGGAAAGGGGAGGGGACACACTTGACAAGTGGCCTCTCCATTCTTTCCAATTCTTTTTCTTCTGACACTTGGCCTGTGGAAAGAATTGTGGCATGGGTGTTGACTCTCTTTGACCACTTCTCTTAACCACACATTTGGTCAAGATTGGACTCTAATGATGAGTCTTTTATTTTTGTGATGGTCAAAGGTCAAGAGTGATGTGTGGTTGCATGGGCTGAAGGGTGTAGGGTAATCCTAGCCCTACATCTCAATTGACTAATCCAAGGGCTCTAAATGGCTAGTCAAACAGTCCATAGCATCTAAGGGCCATAATTTTTAATCCTTATTATTAGTGGTCAATCATGAGACTCATGGGATTCCACTAGTCTTCTCATCCAATGGTGTACAAAGGGCAAATCTAAGTCAACAATATTAAGGGCCAAGATGTTCTTGTTCAAGAAATAAATTTGTATTTCTCTCACCCTTAAAGTTCGTTTTTATTACTTCAATGCCACCCATATCCCATAATATTTACTAACACAATTTTTGTATGGTAGTGATCTCAAGGCCATAGATTCGGGTCTAAGGGTTGACCTTTATCAATTAGGGCCGATTTTCAGTCAAAATTGAACCAGTCCTGGAAATCGTAGGTGTTACACACATCATTTTCCTCCAGTTGAAAAAACCTCATCCTCTGTTTGCTTTGTTGAATATTTCCCTCTTAATCGGCATCTCACATTCCATTCAGCTTCATGAAGAATGTAGAACAGTGGACACTCACAATCTCCTTTTACAGGCAACACTAGCTCACATTGAGGAAGGTACAGTGCTTGCTTGCCATCATTGGTAAAGATACATGTTTTCTTTGCTCTTGTGAAATGTGATGTTGCGATCAAAATTTCCATGGGCGTTTAAGCAATATGTGACATGCGCCATTATAATAGCATCGTACCGAATCTCATCATTGTATATCTTTGCAATTGAAAAGTTGATCAAGCATCTATTCGTGACTGTGATTTTCCGACCTCTTTTGAATCATGCTATTTTATATGGTTCAATTCTCTCCAGTGGCCACCTCATCATCTCTACTATATATCACCATATTGATCGTGTTCCCCCTATTTATTGTGACCATATATAACTTTCTCCTTTGTATACATGTCATTTCGAATATTACTCTCTTTGGTGCTACCATCACCCTACATGTTACCGATGACTCTCTAAATGTGTCTTACTAACCCAAGCTCCACCTCTTCCACATGACTTTCTGACATTAAAAGGGATGTGCAACAGCTGATTTGGAACTACTTCATGTCTTTCACCCTCCTTTTGCTCCACTATATTTACAGACTTCAGTTTACCTCCATGGGTACTCGAACGACATGCCCTTCTCGTTGCATCAAAAACGTAGAATTTTACGCACTTGATGGCCGTTCTATGATTATCCCTATGTCCATTTCTATGTCTGTTCATCGTCGATGGTGCTGTGTTTAGAAATTCCCACTTGTAGATTTCTGATTCCACTAAACCTTTCTTCTTCACTGTAGTGTTGATAATTACTCCTGCTCCTCAACCTTGAAGGCTGATTTTAGTTCCTCAACCCTCCTAATGGAATGAAGGTAATAGTTTTCGTCTTGTTCACGTCTTGCATTGAAAATTGCAGCCCACTAATGTATCATGCCATAATTTTCTCTTCAGTTTTACTCAAAGTGTTCTGAATGGGAAACTGTTGGAATTCTTCGATGTACTCAGAAATGGTCTGTTTTTTTTTTTTTGATCGGTAGAAGAAATGGTCTTATAACCTTATCATAAATGTTGGAGCCCTTGAAAAAGGGTACGCTGCAGTCAGAAGGGAGGAACTGTTGTTGTAGTTTTCATTTCATTTTATCCCAAATCCTAATGAATATCCTCCCTTTATGTTGATGAGTCTCTTTCTATTGCCACCACAATTACATATGATCTTTCAGTTTCAGACTTACAAATCTACCAACTCTCAATACTGTCCAACCAACAAAAACATTTATCAGGCAATCTAGTATTATGAAAATCTAAATTTCAATTTTGATACCACGACTGTGACTATCCTATGTTGAAGAGAATATCCCCTTCCGTCCAGAAATGGAAGATCATTCTTTTGATCCGGGGCTTGATCAAGAGGAATTTCTACTTTGGGAAGGGGTAGAATTGTGTTTCGGTACAACAATTGTTGTGCTAAGTGATCTAGTTGTTGTTGGAGTTGCTGAATGATGTCTTCCATTCTTGCCATTCTTCATGTCCTCTTCCTCTAATACAGTTTCCATGCGGTAACACTAATTTCACATAAATCAAGGCACTTCAAAACCATGGACCAAGGATCCACTTGCTCTAATACCACTTTGATTTAATATTGGAGAAGGGAATCACAAAATAAAGAAACAACGATGAAGAGTGCTGGAATGTACCTTGATTACCAATGATGAAACAAGTAGATATAGCAATCAATCACAACACAAGGGGTTAAAGTTTTAGAAACAGAACTCACGAGGTTCTTCAGTAAGTAAAATTAGAATTGTCTTCACAATAAGAAAATAGCAGCATACAAATAAACTAAACCTACTATCTCATAGTTTCCTAAATGGAACTAATAAGTGTGATAGAAATGAAGTGAAAAACAAAGAAAAGTCAAGGATCTCATAAAAGCACTTTTCTCAAATTTAGTGACTACCTGAGAATTCTTAATCAAACTACACTTCTTAAACAAAATTGTGTAATAAACTAAGGCTCTTAATTCGTAAAAGAAAACTAATAAAGAAAGTGATGTGTCGTCAAGATCAAGAGCATTGGATTCGGGCTGAGAAATTGTCTAGCAGCAGAAGAAGCGGAACAGGAGCCGGAACGAAGAGCTGAAAAGAAAACGAATGGAAAAGTGTTTAAGAGTTCAAAATCAAAGGAGCTAAAGGCCGGGTTAGTCGATCGATCGAGATCCAAAAGTCAACTGATCGATGGTGGACAGTGACAATTAACAAGGCACATTTATATTTGTCAGTTACTCGATCGACCCCCAAAATCGATCAATCGACCCATTGTGCGAATTTTGACGGAATTTAGGTTTTAAGGGCAAACTTATCTTTTATTATTTTAGGATTTTCTTTTGTTTTATAACCTACTATATAAGGTCTTTATAACTTTGTAATAAACAATCGATGAATGAATGAGAATTGAGAGCTTGCTTTTGTGCAAACCTGACGCGGGGCAAAACCCTAAATTACGTGAATGCTATGATTTAATTAATTGCTGAAATTAAACTAAACTAATTTGATCAATAAATTTGAAAATAACGCTACTACCTTAGGGTTTCGTAGTTTTCCATTTGGATGATCACATGGTGATTCGGGTCGGGTCCGTTGCGTTAGATCTGTTAGCTTCGTGGAAGGAAGATCCTAGAGGTAGAACTCTAGCCGCTCCCAGATTAGGGCTCGCTCATAGATCAACAATGAAGTCGCTGGTTCAATCTAGGGTTCGTGGAGACGAATCGATATAACGGTTTAGAGGGATGCTAGGGTTTAGGATTTCGGGATATTAAGATGATGGATGGATTTAGGGTTTGTGGGTGTTGAAAAGATCGCAGGGTAATGGTTGAAATATGGTTGGTTGTCAAATAAATAGATAGAAGATAGATTGTGGGTTTCACACCCTTGGATTCACACCAAACCCTTCTCGAGAAATAGATCGTGTGCTTCGCACTCTTGGCTTCACACTAAACCCTTCTCAGGATGAAGATTTAATCTTTGAAGAAAGTCATCTCAAGTTCCATCAGACTCAGAATGTGAAGCGGTATGCCACTTGAGACCGTGTCTATAGACTCAATACTCTCATGTGCATGCGACGCTAACGACTCACATGCAGTGGCCTCTATCAACACTAGTGACTCATGTGTAGTGGACTCTACCAACTCTAGTGACTCATATGTGATCGAATCAAGTGACATTAGTGGCTTATGTACACTCGGCTCGATTAACTCGTGTGTGCTCGTGTCAACAAAAACCAAAGATTCAAGTGCACTCGACTTTACCACCAACAAGAACTCGTGCACAACTTGTTCTACGAGCACCAACAAATCTTGCGTACGTGACTCAGTAGATTCTTGTGTGGGTGACTCAGTTGACTCTCATGTGGGTGACTCAATATCACTACTCACAGGGAAAATAAAAGTTTCTTTGACACAAATTAGACTCTCATACGCTTCTTTTATCTCCTCTTCACTCATCACGGTACAAGGGTCATACACTTCTTTCACTTTCCTATTCTCCGGCTCTATGGGACTCTCTTTTAGTCAATAAATTTGGAGGAAGTTTTATGGAGCATTGGTAAGCAAAGTGTCCGAATCTTTTTACCCTTAAGACAAGCAAGACACTTATTTATCTTGGTTCTCAAACTCCGTAGAAGGTGACGATGTGTCAAAAGAACATACTTTTCAATAAGTATCACCTTCATATCCTCCCATATGGAGATGGGTTTAATCCGACGAAACTCAAAACGGAGTTTCATATGAATCCAAAAAATTTCGGCATTACCCTTAAACTTTGTTGTTACTAGCCTAATTTTGTACTCATCCGGTACACCATACCCATCAAAGTACTCCTCTACGCTAGACAACCACTCCACGAACGTTCTAAGGTCCGTCGTACCCTCAAAATCTGGGACCTCATTCCGAATAGATTTTAGAAACTTCTCGGCATGGTCGTACTCAGGTTCATGATGATGAGGATATCCCCGAACTCTAATCTCATCACGACTTTTGGGACTTTGCTAAGAATGTGGAGTGTAGTAGTTCCCTCGTTCGGCTAGCACCCTTTCATGACGAGAAGGAATTCATGGTGACGTGTAAGTGACTCATACATAATATTTGACACAAATACAACTTAGACACAATTTTATGGATCATACAACAGTTGAAGAATTTTAACAAACACATGACGTACACATTAATATAGACACATGCCATAAAATCAAATGACATCGAAATGACATACACATGTGAACCAAAATGAATAAGGACTTTTGTCGAACACAAGACGTGAACACTTGATGAATATAAATGAATATAAAATTTACTAAAATTAAAATGACATGCAAATATGCCCTAACCTAGAAACTATGGCTTTGATACCAAAACTGATGCGGGACAAAGCCCTAAACTACGTGAATGATATAACGTAATTAACTGCCAAAATTAAATTAAACTAATTTGAACAATAAATCTGAAAATAATGCGAATACGTTAGGGTTTCGTAGTTTTCCATTGGGATGATCGCATGATGATTCGGGTAAGGTCCGGTCCGTTGCATTAGATCTGTTAGCTTCGCGAAAAGAAGATCCTAGAGGTAGAACTCTATCTACTCCCAGATTAGGGCTCACTCGTAGATCAACAATGAAGTCGTCAGTTCGATCTAGGGTTCGTGGAAACGAATCGATATAACGGTTTAGAGGGATGCTAGGGTTTAGGATTTCGGGATATTAAGATGATGGATGGATTTAGGGTTTGTGGGCGTTGAAAAGATCGTAGGGTAATGGTTGAAATATGGTTGGTTGAGATCGGTACGCAAGCAGAACAATTAGAAAGTCAAAGAAATAGATAGAAGATAGATTGTGAGCTTCACACCAAACCCTTTTCGGGAAATAGATCGTGAGCTTCACACCCTTGGCTTCACACTAAACCCTTCTCGAGAAGAAGATTTAATCTTCGAAGAAACTCATCTCAAGTTCCAAAGCAGAAGCTCTTTTTTCATTTATCGAAAAAAGTAATTACATTGTTTATTACAAGACCTTATATAGGAGGCCTCTAAAACAGAAGAAAACCTTAAAACAAATACTAAAAAAAAGACAACTATGCCCTTAAAACTTAAATTCCTTCAAAATTCACACTATACTGTAGCCGATTAATCGAGTTACTGTAGCAACTTTCAGATTTTTGAATTTGAATTGATCGATCGATTTAATGGTCGATCGATTGACTGGGCGTTGCTCCAGTACACTAATTCTGCTCCTTTAAGCCTGGTTCTGATTTTCGTTCCACTTTTTTCGACGCCGGTACACACGATATGGTCCATAGCCTATGTCCACGATGTCAGTGTCCCTGTCAAAACCCTAGAAGACTTGTGAAGAGTTTTCGATCGAAGGAGCGAATCTTTCTAAACCAGAGTAAGCAATCATTTCTCGTGCGACTTGGTGCGAAGCCGACGTACAACCTTGGTGCGAAGCCTTAAAATCCTTAGTATGAAGCCTTGGACCTCTATCGTCTTATTCTATATTTTCTCTAATATTTGTCTGGTAATATTTTCCATTGTGCTCGGAGGTATTGAGAACGAGATCGTTGAAGATTCAAGCGGCTACCCATCTTTCATGGCTCACACCCAAGTTGAGTTAGAGATATTTTATTTTAAAGCTTTTGATAAAATCATAACCATTACGATCTTCGTGATAAGGTACTCACATATATTTCAATTTATGGATTGTTGGTTTATTGATTTTTATTGATCATACGCCTAGATCCTAGGGCAAATATTTGGGTGCTCAGATTAATAGATCCATCAATTAGTATCAGAGCCTTGATTGGTGTTTGATCGGTCAAAACATTTGACGGCCATCGTCGATGGTTAGGTTTAGGGTTTTATACCGCCAGTTCTTACGCCAAAGGTATTTCCCTTACTCTGTGCACGTGATATTTGCATTCCATGTAAATCTATAATCATAGATTTAATTGTTTGGGAACTAGTGAATAGGGGTTGAAAACTATAACAAATATATTCTAAATTTCTAACATTTGTTCTAATTAAGGTTTGAATGCAAGATTTTGCAATAGAAATATACTTTGATTTGTCTGTTTCATATTGCACAATTGTTTTCGATCACCACATAATAGTGCTGAAATAGGGTAAATATGGCAATTAAAACAAAAGTGCATCAGCCTTATTTCAATTTTGATTAAATAGACTCCATTTTAAATTAACTACTTTCCAATATGTATTAAGTAATAGAATTTAATCTAACATTAATATGATTGGTAATTTTTTTATATGGGTTTCAAATTTCAGGGCTTCATTTAGTTGTTGGGTTTGTGAGGAGATATAGGGTTGGGTATTTGAGGTTGTGCTCTAGCACCAAAGCTGATACTTACATAATGTTACCCATGATTATTATTAATTTTTTGGCACGAGCTAGACTTGGCTACTTGCATTGCTTAAGTGGCTTATTTTTTATTATTATTTAATCACTTTTATGACCATCTAAAATATTATCAAACCGAAATAAAAAACATGACTTAGAAGGATTCTCCTGTCCAACGGTGATGATTTTTCCTAGTGTTGTGATTTTCATAGTAAGGTGTATATATTTGTAAAAGACTGCGTTACAAATTCAGTGAAACGTGTGTAGTAAACGTTGACATCACAATTTGAGGGATTATTTCTGCCCAACGATGATGAATCACTCAATGTTGCGTAATGGTTGTTTTAGTATTCATTATTTTATATGTGGGTACTGCTAGCGTGTTGTGACTCGACCCAACGGAGGGTCATAACGATGCAATTAGTACCACAATCATTAATAGAGATTGAGGAAGCAATTAATGTGTTATGACTTGACCCAACGGAGAGTTATAATGATGCAAATTGTTTCTCAATAAAATAACATTGGTTTTATTTTTTATTATATTTCTTAACATAATTTAACTCTTGCGTGAAATACTATAAATATAACATTATTAAATTGATAGTTACTATAATTGTACATAGACATAATAAAATCCTTAATTATTGTGCAATATTGAACCCCTCTTCTATTACTAATATGATTGGTAGAATTGAAACTTTGAGTGGCTCAAACTATGGCAAATGGAAGGAATAAGCCCAAATTGTTCTAGGTTACATGGATATTGACTATGCTATATGATTTGAAAAACTCAAGGTGCTCACTGCCGATTCCTCGACTGAGGATTTTGAAGTGAAAAATACGGATTTGAAAAATGGGATAGATCAAATCGTATGAGCCTTATGATCATAAAAAGTTTCATTACTGATGTGATCCGGGGAGGTATTCCTGACTCGCACAAGGCAAAGGAATACATGCAAGCCATTCAGGAAGAATTTTAGGGGACTCTCAAGTCACTTGCCTGTAGGCTTATTGTTAAAATGGAAACCATGAAATATGATGGTCATAGGAGCGTATGAGAGCACATTATGAGAATGAGTGGCATGACGGCTCAATTGGAGGAAATGGAGATGGGCTTTTCTAAGGGTTGTCTTGTTCACATCATCATGACTTCTCTTCCTGCATAATTAGGCTCGTTCAAGATTAATTATAACACGCAAAAAGGGAAATGGAAGATGAACGAGCTAATCGGTCACTGTGCTCATTACGCCGCTCTTGGACCATGAAAGGATATTTCAAGAGAAAGAATGGATCATATAAAGGAAAGAACGTGAAAGTTTTTTCACTGGAAATCAAACAATGAGAAGCTAGCGAATCCACTTCTGACATCAAATATCACTTTTTGTAAGAAGAAAGGACACATCAAGAAGGATTGTCAGAAATATAGAGATTGGCTAGTTAAGAAAGGTAATGACCTAGTCTTTGTGTGTTTTGAATCACTTCACGTTGATGCTCTACTCAATACTTGATGGATAGATTCTCGTGCAACTATTCACATTAGTAATTTAATACAGGAATTTTAATTCAGCAAGAGACTAAGTAAAGACGAACGAACCATCCAACTCGAAAACGAAGTAGAAGCAGGCCTGAAGGCCATTGGGACTCTCCGTCTTATTTTAGATAGTGGTTTCATTTTGGATTTAGTTAATAGTATTTACCATGAGTCAAAATATTGGACTATACCGATACGTATCGTTTTTTAGGGTCCCCGATACGTTAAAAATGGTTTTTATCTGATACACACCAAAATAACCTAATTATCGAGTGATACATTGAAATTATCGTCCGATTTAGGTGATAATTTAAATGTATCGTTCGATAATTTGGTAGATTGATAGGGACTCCATTTGGCCAAATTATCGAACGATACATTCAAATTATCGTTCGATAGTTTGATGCACGAGTTTTTTGGGGATTTTTTTGAAAAAAAAATTGTATCAAAACGATACATTCAATGTATCGCCAATACATTGAATGTATCGGACAATACGCGATACGTATCGTCCTGCAGTTCAGGATGATATGTATCAGAATTCCGATATTTTGATCTTATGCTATTTACGTTCTAAGTGTCACTAGAAACCTTGTATCAATTTCTAAATTGGATTCATTAGGTTTAGAATTTAAATTTGGATATAATGTTTTTACTCTATTATTTGATTTCGATATTGTGGGTGGTAGCTCACTAGTGAGCAATCTTTATACATTGAACTTGGATTCATCTTATGCTCAATCTTTAGTTTCTATGCATATGGATGATAAAGTTAGTAAGAAACGAAAACGAGCAATCGACAACTCCTCTATTTTATGGCATAAACGTTTAGGCCATATATCTAAAGATAGAATGAAAAGGTTAATTAACAATGATATAATCGATGAGCTCGATTTCTCTTACTTAAATACTTGTGTAGATTGCATTAAAGGAAAACTCACGAAAACTAATAAGAAATGAGCTATCAGGAGCACGAGGTTGCTAGAACTAGTCCACATTGATATTTGTGGACCGTTTCCAACTCCTACTATTGGTTGCTAAAAGTATTTTATTACCTTCACTGATGGATTATTCTCGTTTCAGTTATATATTTCTCATCCATGAGAAATCTAAGGCCCTGGATATGTTTAAGATCTATAAAGCCGAAGTTGAGTTACAACTCATTTCGAAGATTAAGATCGTGAGATCTGATAGAGAAGAGTACCATGGTAGATTGACGGGGAACGCTAGGATCGAAAGCATTGAAGTTGAACAGCAACAGAATTTCAGCTTCAAGGATAAAAAATAAAAATAAAAAAAATTTGATGAACAATGCCCGTGAACAGTGTCACAGACATCCGTGATGAACAGTACCAAACGTCCGTGAATAGTGACAAACGTCTGTGATTTTACACCATCACTGTCCATAGGTTACGGATGTCCGTGGGCGTCGCGCTGAAACTTCTAATTTTTACAAAAATTGCCTTTTTTAGTGTTTTATTAGTATTAGGATTCTTTATTTCGAGTTTTACATTGGTGGCCTATATATAAAGGCTTGTAAAAACTTTTAATTAATTGATTGAATATTTTGAATGCTTTTATGCTTGAATATTCTTTGCCTGAGATGTGTTTGGTGTGCGGCCAAGGGAGTAATTTCCAAAAGCTATCTATTTATCTTTTCTATTATCTATCACTGTCTTTTTTGAATATTTTACCTTATTGATCTCTGCTAGTTTTTTCTACATCTTAACCTATTGATTTCTTGATCCCCAAAACCACAAATCCCATTCTGAATCTCAAATCAAACAGAGCTGAAAACCCTTTTCTAAACCATAAACCTAAACCAAACCATAAGCCTATTACAAAACCATAAATTAATTTCACAACCCTAGTTAGAGCCTACGAATCTACATCGGATCGAAGACGAACTCTAGGCCGATCTCGCGTCAAATCTAATAGTACTTGCGCATCGGACTGGACCCTAACTGGATCTTGCATGATCTACCAACCTGAATTCTCTGAACCCTAAGATATTTAAGATAGTTTTGAGATTAAGCTTGATTTAATTTTATTTAATTTCAGTAAAATCGCATAAAATCATTATCACTCATTTTAGGGTTTTCGTCCCGCGTCAGTTTTGGTATCAGAGCCCTAGGTTTCTAGGTTAGGACATTTTTGCTTGTCAGTCTAATTTATTGCATTTTAATTTTCAATGCATTTTATGTTCATCAAGTGTGCACGTCTAGTGTTTGTTAAAATTCCTCAACTGTTGTGTGGACTATAGAATTGTGTTAAAGTTGTGTTTATGTCAAGCATCATGTATGAGTCACTTACACGTCACCATGAATTCCTTACCCGTCATGAAATGGTGTTAGCCGAACGAGGGAACCACTACACTCTAAATTCTTGGCAAAGTCTCAAAAGTCGTGATGAGATTAGAGTTCGGGAATATCCTCATCATCATGAACTTAACTACGACCCTGCCGAGAAGTTTATAAAATCTATTCGGAATGAGGTCCCAAATTTTGCGTGTACGACGAACCCAAAAACCTTCTTGGAGTGGTTGTCTAGTGTAGACAAGTATTTTGATTGGTATGGCGTACCGACTGAGTACAAAATTAGGCTAGCGAAAACAAAGTTGTAGGGAAATGTCAAATTTTTTTGGACTCGCTTAGAACGTCATACTAAGTCTCTTCGGAATATATTCATCTCCACATGGGAGGACATGAAGGTGAAATTTATCGAACAATATGTTCCTTTCACGCACCGTCACCTTTTACGGAGTTTGAGAACCAAGACAAATAAGTGTCCTGATTGTCTTTAGTGTCAAGGGTTTGGACACTTTGCATACCAATGCCTCACAAAATTTCTCACTCCAAATTTGTTGACTAAAAGAGTGAGTCGTAAGGAGCCTGAGAATAGGGAAGTGGAAGAAGTGTACGACCCTCGTACCGTGATGTGTGCAGACGAGATAGAAGAAGCTGACAAAAGTCTAGTTTGTGTTGAAAAGACTTCTATTTCCCTTGTGAATAGTGATGTTGGGTCAAGTACACATGAGTCCATCAAACTGGATACACAAGAACCATTAGTGTCAATTGAATCGAGTTACCCCAGAGTCTTTGGTTTTGGTCGAACCGAGTACACACGAGCCAATCAATTCACCTACCAATGAATCATTGGAATTCATTGAGTCGAGGCCACATGAGCTAATAGTGTCACTTGATTCGATCACACATGAGTCACTAGTGTCAATAGAGCCCACTACATGTGAGTCGTTATTGTCGCATGCATATGAGAGTATCGAGTCCATAGATACACATACACATCATAATCTCGAGTTGCATACCGCTATACATTTCAAGTCTTATTGTGAGTCAACTTTCAAGTCTCATTCTGCATTGCATGTCGAAATTAAACAGAAGATTAATTCAAACAACAATCACTACAAATTATCTACAGATCTTTACATATAATATGGTGTCACAACATTTACTAACAAGCAGTTCAGAGTTCATTTTCCAAGTCTCATTCTGCATTGCATGTCGAAATTAAACAGAAGATTAATTCAAACAACAATCACTACAAATTATCTACAGATCTTTACATATAATATGGTGTCACAACATTTACTAACAAGCAGTTCAGAGTTCATTTTCCAAACTAACATAATTACAAACCATTTTATTTAACAAAAGAAATAAAAAAACTAACCCTACAAAAAGGTACTCTCCAGGCACAAAACTAGACGTCTGAGGGAGTGGGAGCGATCATGTGGAACTGCCCGATGGGGATTGCCCCAAGTTGCAACTCATCATTCAATCGCGCTACGACCCTACGAACCTGTGATATTTAAATATCACATGAGCTCAATGCCAACAAGGTACTAGCAAAATAGAGAGCAAGAATCCGATCCTAATGCATGAGAAAGTATCCAAAAAGTGAAAGGACAAACTAATAGCATATGTATGTCAGAATTCAAATTCTAATTTCACAATGGTCCTGTTGCTCGAGGATTTGGGTGAGTACTTAGCCTGCGCATATTGGGTGGTCATATGCACAACATAGATCGAACGTGCACAAGTATTGCAAGCTTAAATCCGAATGCAACACCAATGGCGTAAATTCCAGTGTGAGATTAGTTTAAGTCTTTCAATTTAGTCGGTGCCAAAACCCAGACTCCATCTCGATTCAATAGTTGATAGCTTTCTCTCTTGGCAGAATCAAAGCCTTAAGGGAAAGACGGTGTCACACCAGCACTAGTGGACAAGGGCATCCATTAGCCCAAGACCTGCTAGGCTAGCCCAAATTTGAGGAGGCCAAAAACATAGCCGTCTATTGGAAGTTGTAAATTAAAATTATATATTTTGAGTTAATCGAAGTGTTATGAGTAGATTATTAAGAGTCATTCCTAGTTAAGTGTGTCAATTAAGTTAGATTCATTTTGAAATGTGTGTGATGTTAATATTTATATTGGAATTGAAATGAGTGTCTTGAAAATTGTAAAAGGTGCATTAATTGTTATGTACTAAGTTTAGGCCCTAGGAGTCCATAAAAGGATCAATTATCTATGTCATGGACACACACCATCAAATCAAGAAGTACAAGTAGAAGAAGAAAAGTGTTTGTAAATTGAAGTCTATTGTAAGTGTCTTGATAATATATAAAGATAATATATTTTGAGAGTCATCTTTTGTGTTTATGTTAGGAGCTTTGCATGGATCTTTGTAATCATGTATTTCCAGTTTAATATGTTTTATATTGTTTCTGTTGTGTGAATTTTTAAATGGTGAAGCTAGTTAAATGCTTCCCTCGGATCGGCTCTCTTAATTATGAGCCAACACCATCTACCCACTACGCTATCCAGGCTCAAGGGATGTCAAAAACTTACGGCTCAAATGTCTTTCTTTTTTTATGGACCACCTTACGAGACAAATGCCCGTGAGGGTAGCCACCAGGTCCAAAGCAGGTATCTTCTTCTCACTAGTCAATTAACTTATAATGTCATGGCTTTCACAATTCGATAATACTACCACCATGTATCGCAACTCAGGTCGATCGTTTTGATTTTAAAGACTTATCAAAAAGTTGATCTTGATGAGGGGTCGAAAACCCAACATCTTACTAGCAAGGCCTGCCCTACTTGAGAGATATGATGACATGGTGGATAAACGGTCAATATTTTCAAATCACAATTAGATGGGGAGCGGCATTAACCCCGAGGTATGATGTAAGGTCATAATGAAGGGGAAACTGTTCTGGTGTTATCATCAACCACAGGTATACTTATTTTTATGATATTTAAAATCAAATAGTTTGACGTTCCGAGTTGTATGTCATCCCAAGATGCGAATCTTCATCCCATTTGCTATGACGCCTGCTTATATGCGCAAACAAGGTATAATAGTGTTTGACTTATAGTTACATCATCCAATTCATACTTCTTACTTAATAGTTTAATGTTAGGATTCCGCAAACAGATGGTACTCCTCAAATCCATCAGGTCAATAATCCCAAGTCTAAAAGCATTTAGCAATGAAATGTTCAGGTCCTATTTGGCAAAGTTGCTTCCAAAAAGTACCTTTTAAGGTAAAATATTGGGTGAGAGGCAGTTTCCACCCAAGGACTTGGCCACATCTAGCTGAAAATGGAGTGCTTGGAAAAGCAGCCTGGGGCGGCTTCTCCATTTTCAGCTAGAGGTGGCCAAGTCCTTAGGTGGAAACTGCCTCTCACCCAATATTTTACCTTAAAAGGTACTTTTTGGAAGCAACTTTGCCAAACAAGACCTCAATATTTAGAGGCCGAAATCCCAACCGATTGAACACTTGGCTATCCCATGTCTTTGGAGACCACAAGTCTTGTTGTTCATACGTGAAGGCCACAAGTTCACCTTCAGATGGAAATCCCTATTAAACATTTTAGATGGAGTTCCATATATATATATATATATATATATATATATATATGGGTAATGATCCTCTGACTCAATTCACAGTGTGACTCGAGTCGATAGACCATCCAGCTCAAGTCACGGGTGACTCGAGTCATATGATAATTTCCTATATATACATATAGTTCCATCAAGTAAAGAGTGTTATTAGTTGACCCCACACTAGACTCATGAACGTGTTTTGTAGACCAGCACAGCCCATGGTGCCAACAAAATGATTTCAGCCTTTGTTATGACTGCACATAATTATATATTTATACATATTTATATGTGGCAAAAGGAAGGATGCATGGTTGTCAAGGTCACGCTATAGCCTCACTATGACCTCGCCATGGCGAAGGAAAATACCATATATAGCCAAATAGTCATGTTGGCTATACACGTTATTTTATTTTTGGATAATAACGTATAATACTTATAAGTTATGACATTTTTTTAATATATATAAGTTATAAAAGTTAACTTACAAGTCACAAAAACTATTATAAGGAGTTCTCGCGATTCTCAGGATTAATACGCTACACCCTTGTGGATAGTTGTCTGCTCGCCAACTATTCAGTTGAATAACTATATTATGCCACGTGTACAGTGATCCGCTAAATAATGTGAAATATCCTAAATGCACCTAAGTGGCTTACGCCACCTCCACAAGACCCATCCAGGTTCACACTTAAACTTTTGAGGATCAAAAATATCAAATAAAAAACTGTTTATAAACATTAACATAATGTTCATCATACATACTTAGACTTTAATAGACTGGGCAAGATCTCACACTCTCTCTCTCTCTCTACAAACAACATAAAAAACCTTTTTAAGTAAAACATGGTATTTTACTTGTAATTTCCATTTTTTCCCTATTGCTAAACAGGACCTGGACTCCTAGGTGTATCTTTCTGTTTTAGGCAGCTGATTTGGCATCAATTCAAATTTTTAATTTGAATTGTTTTGGAGTGAGAAGGGATATAAAGAATTGTGAAGTTTCAAAGAGCTTAACGCTGATCGGAAACAAGTGGAGAAATTGGATTCGCAAAGTCTACTCCAAAGACATGGCAGTGTTGATGATGATAAGGATGATGATCTGCACATTTAGAAAAGATAAATAAATTGGTGGTGAGGATGGAAAAAGTTGAAGTGCACCTAGAAAAATAATTTTACTTAACCGACGGAAAGACATAATTAGGAAAAGTTTACGTACAAGTCACAAAACCTCAACTTATAAGTTACAAAATCATTGGCTCTCTCTTTCGTCAAAGCAACTATCAACACCAGCGTCGCTGAAATCTCAGCGTCGGCAACACTACCGTATGTGTACTTAATATTTCATATTTTTTAATATTTTATATTTATTGATATTTCATATTTATTTATTTATACTTGTCATGTTGCAAATTTATTGATGTTCCATATTTGATTTGTATTTATTGATATTTGTTTATTTCTGGAACATGAAATCCTCAATATTAGAATCAAAGTATGATTCTTTAGTATTTGAATTTTTTTTTTCTATATTTTTTTTCTTATGTAAAAATTATATATAAAAAATACTACTAATTAATAGATAAAATATTTTTTTTTTAAAATTATAATAATAAATAGCGTGGCCGTGGTTTCACTATAACCACGGCATGGTGTCGCAAGCCTCTTCTCCATAATCTCGCCAAACCGCCTTAACTACCTTGAAAGTATGTGCATGGGCGCATATAATGACCCATGCGCCCGATTAAATTTCACAAGCAACATAACATGATAAACTCAAAACAACACCCTTTTTGGGTTGATCAACCATGGAAAATAATTTAATTTTTTGATATCTTTTCCCTCCGTTTCATGGGTCAAAGTTAAGGTATCGGGATGATTCAAGGGCTTGGGCTCCATGCTCTTTCAATTCGCCTTGTGAATTCGATTCTGCATTTTCCTCTTCTTCCGGGTCAGACGACAATTCCAATAGAACTACGGTTTCCGATGTAGTGGATAGGCTCATTAGCATTGGTCGGGAGGACGGGATGTCTGTCCATGGCTCGGACGACGCGCTCAGGGAAGTCTTTAATTATATCATCTGCAGTCGGGTTGCCGTCGCTAGGAAGAAGCAGCGATCAGAATCACGGGAACTTGTGAGGCTACATTGGGAGATGTCGGATGGAAGGGGCACCGGGGGTGCCTAGAGGTTGTCGTACTTATTGGGCGGACTCTATTTTTGTTTTCCTTATGAAGTTTTTCTCTTGGAATGTGAAGGGCATTTGTGACCCAAAAAAACGGGTGGGTGTTAAAAGGGTAATTGTTATGCATAAGCCGACAATTGTTACGTTACAGGAAAATAAGTGGGGAAGTTGTGATCATGGAAAGGTGGCGTCTGTGCTAGGAGGAAATCGATAGGGCTAGATTGGGGTCGATTCAGTGGGGGCTTCTGATGGCATCCTGGTTGCTTGAAACTCACTTATCTTCAACAAAATTGATGAGGAAGTGGGAATTTTCTCTGCCTCAGTGGTGCTAAGGAATAGATACAATGGTAAATGTTGGATGTTTTCGAGCATTTATGAGTCTTCCGGGGACTGTTGTCGCGCCGAGTTTTGGTTCAAGTTAGTAGTTGTGGCGGTTCCTACCGACTTGTTTTGCGATGACTTCAATACTATTAAATGGTTGTGCGAGAAAACAAGGGGCCCTGCAGATGTGGCAGTCATGCGAGACTTCAACTCTTTCATCCAAGATTGGGTAGTCGATCTCCAACTTTTAGGTGCTCCCTTTATGTGGTCAAGTCCTTAGGATTTTCCCTCCTTGAGCAGGTTGGATCGGTTTCGCATTTTGCTAGATTTGCTAGACCTCTTCCCTACTGCACTTCTGCTTGGTCTAGCCAAGGGTTGTTACGTTGGTCTGAGTCCTGAGGAAAGGGTCTCTCCCCCTTCCGGTTTGAGAATATGTGGCTACTCGACATTAGCTTCCATGCCTCTGCTCTGCTATGGTGGAATGAATTTCACACATTTGTGACTGCCACCTTCAGATTCTTATCCACCTTAAAGTATCTCAAAAATCGCATCAAGGAGTGGAACAAGGATGTTTATGGTCTAGTCCACGCTTCTAAGGAGATGTTACTTGCACGTTTGAAGGAGTTAGATGAGCTGGAGGAAACCCAAGACCTCACGGCTTTGGAACGCGAGGAGCGACTTTCGAAAAAGATAGAATTTAGTGATAAATGCCTGGCAGAGGAGGTTTGCTGGAAACAAAAGTCGAAGGTTCATTGGCTTAAGGAGGGGGATAATAACACCAAGTATTTTCATGTGGTTGCTAACGCTCGGGGCAAAGCAAACTTTTTGGGCAGATTTTCGTTGATGATTGCATTTTCTCGGATTCAGATCAAATCAAGAATCAAGTTGTGTCCTACTATAGGCAGTTTTACACTGATGATCTCAACCGGAGTTGGATAGGATCCCATTTCGATCTATCTCTTCGGAGGATAAAGATGTTGTGGAAATGTCGTTCCAGGAGGATGAGGTCCGACAGGTCATCATGAGCAGTGGCAAAAATAAACCACCAGATCTCGATGGTTTCACGATGGAATTTTATCGGTGTTTCTAGCAACTTCTAAAGGAGGATCTCATGGTTGTACTTCGGGAGTTCCACACAAGTTGCTTCATCGGTCGTAGTTTGAACTCCACTTTTATTTTACTAATCCCGAAGAAAGAAGGTGCGGTGGAGCTTAAAGATTTTCGTTTCATCTGCCTGCTTGATTGTTTGTACAAGATTGTTTCGAAGGTGCTAGCCAATTGGATTAAGTCAATCATGAGCAAAGTTATTTCCCTTAACCAAGGGGCTTTTGTGAAGGGAAGACAACTTGTGGATACGATTGTTGTAGCTCTCGAGGTGGTACATTCATCTCATCGAAATTGTAGCCCTGCTGCCCTTTGGAAGGTAGACATGGAGAAGGCCTATGATCGAGTGAGTTGGGGGTGTCTTGACTACGTGCTGGGCAGACTCGGGTTCGGGGAAAGGTGGATAGGTTGGATGCGTGTGTGTTACTCGTCCGCCTGGTTCTCAGTTATCGTCAACGGGTCTTAAAGGGGTATTTTAAAAGTTCTAGAGGGGTCAAACAGGGAGATCCCCTATCCCCTTTCTTATTCAACATGGTGGAGGAAGCTTTGGATGGTCTTCTATCTTGAGCACGGCAACTCGACTTTATTTCAGGCATTCCAGTGGGATCCTTATGGCGTCGTTTTACGCATCTTCAATATGCAAATGACACGATCTTATTCTGTAAGGGAGATGTGAAGGATTTTAGAGCCTTGGCGCGGGTGCTTTCTATTTACGAGGCAATTTTGGGTCAAAGGGTTAATCTTCACAAGTCGACGGTTTCTGGTATTGGGGTTGACGACCAGATTATGATTGGTCTTGCTGAGGTGGCGGATAGTGACATTGTGCCCCTTCCCATTTCTTATTTAAGGCTCCCGCTCGGGACTAGCTAGCCTTCAGCTTCGGCTTGGGATCCCGTGGTTCGAAGGTTTGACCAAAGACTAGCCTCGTGGAAGGGTAAGTTGTTTCGAAGAGGTGCTTGGCTCCTCCTCGTCAAGTCAATTTTATCAAGCCTTCCTGTGTTCACGTCTTTGTTTCGGTGTCCCTTGAGCGTGATCCACAAGCTTGAGCAGATCCAAAGAAATTTCCTCTAGGAGTGGTCCAGTTTTGATAACCGTTATCACCTTGTAAATTGGGACATCTGTCAATTGCCCTTGACTTGTGGGGGTTTGGGCATTATAAGCTTGCAGTGGGTTAATGTCGCTCTATTGGGTTAATAGTTATGGTGCGCTGATTTAGACAGTGATAGAGAGAGCCTTTGGGGGCTGGTGTTGACAGATAAATACAGTAGTCAGGAGGGCAATTGGGGAGTCAAAATTGTTGTTAATAGCTCTGTTTTCGGTTGGTGAAAAGGAATTTCCAGGATTTGGCTCTTTTTTTCCTGTTGGGTGAGGTTTAGCTGGGGGGATGGGAATCGTATCTAATTTTGGGAGGTTCCTTGGCGGAAATCAGGCCCCTTAAGGAGTCTTTCCCAGCCATTTTCCCTATTGCGTCTATTCCATGTGGAACAATGGCTAACTTTTACTCTGATGAGGCTGGAGGGGCTGTGTGGAATTTGACCACTAGGAGGAACCTTAGAGACAAGGAGGTTGTTGGTTTCCTTGGCCTGATGACCACGCTTTATGATTAGTTCAGAAATCAGAAGTGCGAGTTTGGGTGCCTATCAAGCATGGGACTTTCTCTGTCAGGTCCTTCTATTAGATTCCCTCTAGTCGGCCTTTGGTTAAATGTGACTGGGCATGCTTGTGGAAGGCTGCCATCTCCCCCCCCCCCCCCCCCCCCCAAATTAAGTTTTTCTCGTGGACTTTGGTTAGAGAAATGATTCTCACTATTGATTAGTTGATCCGGAGGTGGAAGAATCTCCATAACGTCTGCTCTCTGACGGGGAACGTCAAGATCGAGAGCATTGAAGTTGAACCGCAATAGAATTTTAACTTTAGGAAGAAAAAAGAAAAATTACTATTCATAGTGAACAGTGACGGACGTCCGTGAATAGTGACGGACATCCGTGAAACAGTGACGGACGTCTGTGATTTTGCTTGCCCCCTCACTGTCTGTAGGTCACAGACGTTCGTGGGGCACTACGGGCGTCCGTGGATGTCGTGACGGGATTTCTAATTTTGAACTTTTTGTTGCAAAAACTTTCGTTTTTAGTGTTTTATTAATATTAGGACTCTTTATTTCAAATTTAATTATTGATGGCCTATATATTGAGGCTTGTAAAGACTTTTTAATTAGTTGATAGAATATTTGAATGCTTTTATGCTTGAATATCCTTTGCCTGAGATGGGTTTGGTGTGAGGCCAAGGAAGTGATTTCCAAAAGCCATTGTTATTTTCTCTATTATCTATCACTGTCTTCTTTGAATCTTTTGTCTTATTGATCCCTGCTTGTTTTTCTTACATCTTAACCTATTGATTTCTTGATCCATAAAATCATAAATCCCTTTCTGAATCCCAAATCAAACAGAGTCCAAAATCCTTTTCTAAGCCATAAATCAAACCATAAGTCCATTACAAATCATACACCTATTTCCAAAGCCCTAGTTAGAACCTACGAATCTACGTCTGATCGAAGACGAACGTCCAAGCCTGAAAAAAGCTAGAGTTTTATCTCTAGGTCAATCTCGCCTCAAATCTAATAGTACTTGCGCATCGGACTGGACCCTAACTGGATCTCGCGTGATCTACCAATCTGAATTCTCTGAACCCTAAGGTATTTAAGATAGTTTTGAGATTAAGCTTGATTTAATTTTATTTAATTTCGACAAAATCATAATCACTCATTTTAGGATCGTTGTCGTGCGTCGGTCTCCCACCTTTCCTTCATTGTTGGGTGGCGAATAAGATCTAGGGGTCATTTTTAGATCTTTCGATATGCCATGGGTTATCCCATCTTCCGTTTCCCAACACTATCTGGCCTGGTGCAGTGGCAACCTGGAGGGTCAGCCGGAGGCTTTCTGGAGAGTTGGTTTCTTCGAGGCCATCTGGAGCATTTGGCTTGAAAGAAATGCTCATATCTTCGGACACAAGCGCCGCCTGGTGGGGATGGTTCTTAAGTCAGTTCGGGATTTTATGTGCCTATGGGTTAATTTGGATTGGGTTGGGGCTGGAGGGGACGCGCTGCCTTAGGATCCAGGCTAGGCCGGCTGTGTCATGGTGTGCCTTGGGTCTCCCCCATCCTCGCCTCTCTGCGTAGTGGTTTTTTTTCGGTTCGCTTTTATCACTTTGGTTTTTCTGCCTTTTGGTCGGTCTAGTTTCTTTTGTATGTTTTTCAGCTTCTCGTTGTTATTTTAAACCAATTCTGCCTTTTACCGATCAAAGAAAAAAAAAACTTTGGTACATTGATTTTCTCCACCTTTGACCATATTTTTAACGGTGGAAAAGTCATAAAAACAATTTATTTATTTTTTGAATGGGATCTGATCGATCTTGCCTAAGTTTCCAAGGAACCCGATCCTTGGAAAAGGCAATGGGTGTAGAGATTTCTCTACACCCAAGCACATAGTCCCCAGCCTCTTTATATATATATATATATTTATTTATTTATTTATTTATTTATTTATTTATTTAATTGAATAAATTATATTAGGGGTAAAGGTACAACACTTTCATCAGCCTTTATCTAACCCTGGGCAAAAGGGAATACCTTGACCTCTATTTTAACTACAAGCTTCACAAAGATCAGTAGATGGAATTCTCTTTCTCCCGCACATTCACTCTCTCTCTCAAAAGATTTCTGAAACACCCAATGAGTAAAGAGGCTGGCGGGCCACCAAGAGAGTCCATATATAGATATGTTGAGAGTGACCCATCAAATATTCAACCATTCAATCTCCATCCTAAATTTCAACAAAACAATCCTGCAATTGCAGCTCAAATGTCCGCCACAACTTTTCTTTCTACAGTTCACTTCTTGGTCATGTTGTAGAAGTTCCTCTTTTCAATCTCTTGCTATTGGATATAAAACCTCGACATGTGGCACTACTTCCATCTCCCCCTAGCTAGTAAACAACCAGTCCTCTCCCTTAGTTTTCTTGTTCTTTCACAAACATTAAGTGCAAACATTAAATGGAAGCTATCTATGACACACCTGGACTGCAGCTCTTCAAAAAATAATTCCATATAATCTTGGGCGCCCACTACCAACTCCACATCTTGACCCTTGACTTGAAGTAGCATTTCCCAAACCAGATCTCTCACCTTTGCATTCAAGATCCCATTACATTTTGACACCCTGACCTCATTACCTCTCCCCCCCCCCCACCCTTCCCCTCTTGCTTACCCTTAGATCTCGCCCGTAGGGCGAGGGAAGGGGAGCAAGATATAAATCTTGCTTTTGTTCTTTCGACCTGCAGTCGAGGGAAGCGCCTCATCCACCTAGTAACCTCAAAATCTTAACCCAACTCTCTTTACTAGTTCAAAGTCACACCATGTGGGACCCACAAAGCCTACATAACCATCCATTTTCTAAAATGTCAAGGCCACGTCTCAAAGTGTTGCTGTAATCATGGGCTGATAAACCTAAGGATTTAAGTTAAATTTTCCTTTGGTTGTAATCTCTTGATGTACTTAATTTTTGTGACTAACTTTTATTTATCGGAAACGAAAATAGATTAAAATGGCCCAAAAGGCAAAAGGTACACAATGAATAAAAACAACAGCGAGGAACTACTAAAGAACCCCCAAACCAGACCAACCTGAAAGGCAGCCCAAAACACACATAGGTGACCTTCCTCCAGCTGAAGGAAAATTAGGTTAAATGCAAGCTTTCCCACTCATCAACAAAGTTCCCGCCCGCCCTCTCTTCCATACAAATCGAAAGGTTGACCCGCTGAACTGCCAAGTCTCTAGCATTTCATAATCATGAGGACCTGCCGCGGCTGCTACCTGAAAACTCATCATTTCTTTCCCGACAGATTGCCCACATTATTGCATGCACAACGATCTTCCAGAAAGCATATTTGATCCCATCAAAGCTAACCCCACTCCAATTTGACATAAGCGGCCCACAACTTTCAGTGAACACCCAGCTCATCTGATGGATTTCAACACTGCCTCCCAAACTTCTTTAGCCACCAAGCAGTGGATCAAGAGGTGACCAATGGACCCTCTATCCTGATTGCACATCACACATCTGTTTCTAACCAAAACCACTCTCTTATTGAGTTGATTGGTCGTTAGAATACTACCCTAGGCCATTTTTGTGACTGGCAATAGAGTCCAATACATCAATGGTTCTAGATAAAGTCTGAGGCCCTCCATCTTGGGTAAATTCCAAAAGTATACGCATATTTAAGCCTCTTAGATCAACTAGCCCAATAAGAGGCTCTGCATTATAATCTTAGAATTAGAAACGTTGGGTCACCGATCAGAGGACCACATGGCTCCTCTTACCGAAGCGGATCCACTAAGATTGTTTCATAGGAAGTAAAGCGTACACTTCATGAAATAATTTCATTTAATATCGATCTCAAGTAGTGACTAGCATGGGCAGGAATAGGTGGTTTAGGATGTGAACAGATGGGCTGCAGGTGTTAGTTAAGAGGGTTAGTGGACCCAATTAATGGGTCGGGTTCCTTCAATCTATTTGGGGCCAACTTAAAGGATTGTTCACATACATTTCGATTGTAAAGAGTTCTCACGATTCTCGAGATTAATACGCTACACCCTTGTGGATAGTTGTCTGCTCGCCAACTATTCCGTTAATAACTATATGATGCCGTTCGTACCCTGGTCCGCTAAATAATGTGAAGTGTCCTAAATGCACCTAAGTGGCTTAGGCTACCTCCACTAGACCCATCTAGGTTCACTCTTAAACTTTTGAGGCCCAAAAATATCAAATCAAAAACCATTTATATTAACATAATGTTCCTCATACATACTTAGGCTTTAATAGACTGGGCAGGCTCTCACACTCTCTCTTTACAAACAACATAAAAAACTTTTTTACATAAAACATGGTATTTTACGTGCAATTTCCATTTTTTCCCTGTTGCCAAACAGGTCCTAGACTCCTAGGTGTATCTTTCTGTTTTAGGCAGCTGATTTGGCATCAATTCAAATTTTAAATTTGAATTGTTTTGGAGTGAGAAGGTATATAAAGAATTGTAAAGTTTCAGAGAGCTTAACGTCGTTTAACGTCAATCGGAAATAAGTGGAGAAATAGGACTCACAAAGACTACTCCAAAGGCATGGCAGTGAAACTCCTTTTTGAAGCAGCCGATGGAGATTGTTTTTGTTCCAATATTGCCCACGATAGATCATAAGATCATAGAGCTCCTATCAGATGGTCATATGCTGATTACACATAGCAAACATCCCCAAAAAGAGAAGGTCAACTCCTTTTTCCATGATCTAGTTCACTTTTTGGGAATAGGTGCTATATGAAATCAACATCTAATCGTTTGATTGGAGTTCCATGATCTTAAGAAAAACAATCTTCATCATCTGATTCAAAAAGTGAAATGGTTCTCGTAATAAAAATTGTGTGAAACTTACTCCAAAAATGGGTTTAAATAGCTGCTCCAATGAAAAAAGGGCATGTGCCTGACCCGCCCCACCCACCCAACCGATAGGTCAAGGTTATATGCCCGACTAAACCCGAAAATATGAACTATTCCAACAAACCTCCTATTTTTCTTGGAATTAGATGATGTAAATCGTTTCTCAAAATGAATGAAAAAATTACAAGAAAAAAAAAAAATCTTATTTTGTGTTATATTTCCTTTAAATGAAGATTTCGAGATCTATACTAAACAAATTATAAAAACCTATAGGCATCTCACTCCCATGATTCCTCTATAAAAAGAAAGGAAAAAGATTGCCATGAATGTTAAATGACATTAAATGCATGGTTTTCTTTTCCAAATGGATTCTAAAATCCTTGCCACTTATTTGATAAAAAGGGATCCTATCACTAGACTACTGGTCGCTTAATGTGACTCGTCTCATCGGGCTTGGTATGTCAACGCACACATTTTTCCCTATGCTTATAGGGTAACTTTAATAGCACCCATGGAATCTTTTTGGGCACCTATGCCCAAAATCATTATTGATTGCTTCAAATTATATGATTGGAGTTCGAGTTTCATTCCAATCTTCCACACAAGGGATCTTAAAATCATGGCGCACCTATCAAACGGCCAGTTTTCGATTACACGTAATATAGATCCCAAAATCGTAGCCCTCAAGTCACGTTTGAGCGTGATGTGTGTGCCATGTGATTTTAGGACTACTTTTCATGATATGTTCTTTGTGGAATCTAAAAATGACCTGCGCTATGATCTCAAGATCCCTTGTGTCAAAGATTAGGGTGAAACACGATCTCCATCATTTGAACCGAAGCAATCAATGGATTTTGGGCAGACACCCTGGAAGATTCCGTGGACACTTTTACTACAACCCATACTTATATAAGTAACTCATTCCAAAAAAAAAAAAAAAAAAGGCTAGTGTCCACACCATTTTAGGTTACAAGCACCTCATTTAGACAAAGTAAGAAATGTTGACTGCTTTTAAGCAAATGGAAGCCATTTTTTGGCCTAATCTTCCTCACAATAAATCTTGAGATTATAAGCTTACCATTAGAAGGCCAAATTTTAATTACACGTGCTACACATCTCAAAAAATGAATATGATCATGGCACACATGTTTCACATTCACTTTTATGGGATGTGTGTCAGTGTCATGAGGAAACATCCAACCTTTCTAGAGGGATGCTCATGATCTCAAAATTTATTACAGGAAAGATTAGGGCAAAAAATGATCTACATCATGTGATTCAAAGCAATCAACAAATTTTTACTTTGCCTAAGTAAGGTAGCTATAATATAAGGCGACGTGACGGTAGCACTAGCAAACAAAAAAACACCTGATATAAGCAACTCATGCAACCTTAACTACTCTCTTAATCATCTTATTCGTAGTGGTTTTACCTATATCATTAAATATCAATTAACATAATATTGATTGGGCATTTAGGGCTTAGAGTATCAAGATTACATTCCAGCACACCATATTGATGAGGTATACCAAATTAGATGATTCATAAGTCATATATAAATCTTACAATAAATGCATTTTTCATTCACTAGTTGAACATTATTCATATCGGTTGATTGTTCATATCGATTAATTGATAGCTCAACTGGTATCGTCTTCCCTTGTGAAAGATATCGGTTGTGGGTTCTAATCCCCATAATTGCTCCCACCCTATGTACGGGTTTTCTCCTAGTGTGTTGCGTACGACATCCTCAAAAATAATAAAATTCAATAGAGTTCATTTCATGATTCGCACTTTGTAATGTCATTCATTAAAAAAATTGAAATACTCTTACTAGCAGGTCTTTTGGAAGTTCATTAACTGAGACAATACTTGCACGCTTAAAGTTGGCCCTTGAACACCAATTAGAAGAAAGAATTGTTGTTTTGTGTACTTGTGTCATGTGGAAACACCATATAAGTTGTTTGATTTGAAGTCATAATCTAAAAATCTTTGGTACAAAAGATTGGAATGAAACTTGTTAATTCCAATCATACAATTCAATGCAATCAGAGGCCATTACTTGATTCAATAATTGACTTCATCGAAGCATACAATAGAGCTTGCGTTTCATGCCAATCTTTTACACCAAAGACCTTTCGATCATGGCCTTCAAATCAGACAGCTTATATGGTGCTTCCACGTCACAGGTCCCTAAAATATTAAGTCCTTAAAAAATAAAAAAATAAAAAAAAAAAAGTAAGTTCGGGTTGCAATATTGTTAGGCTTCCATTAGGAAGCATAAAAAAAAATACTCTTTTATGAGAATTTTGCATTTTCGGCCCTATCAAATTTTGAATTTACAGAAACGGCCCTAAGTTTCAATATTGTTAAACATTTTAGGGGCAACAATTCGAATCTAATGATCAAAATTTCATTGATGATGTGGTTAGTATGCTCTGATCAGTGTCATTGTTTTGTCTGTGTGCACCATTCGCATGATAGGTGAGCTGCCCAATCATCTTTCGATTCATGTATTTATTTTTTCCAATCTGAAATCATCACACCACGCACCTGAAAACATCAATCCTTCCATTTCCTTTGTAAAAATCTTAAAATATATCAGAATCACCAACCAACTTCTGGCAATTGGCCACAACACATGGACACAAAGCCAAGACATTCTGAGTTCAGAACTTTAAATCTAGACTGAATCGTATAATCTGAAATGATGCCATTATAAATCCATAGTAATGCTGAAATGGTGTGATTGCAAGCAATCATTCAATTGCTGCATGTAGTCTTTAACCCGGTGTCTTAAAGTTGCAATTACAGATCCATGATAATGCTAAAATGGTGTGACTGTCCGCAACTTCACAATGAATTCTCTTTACCGTGGTATGCACCATCTGAAGAAGGTAAAGAAAATTTAGGGAACTTCTTTGCTGGCTGAATAAAAATGCTAGGGGAGGAAGATGACCGTTGGGATAAGTAGCGAGGAAAAAGAGAAGACCGTTGGGGATATATGAGTTTGAGGAAGCATCCAGTGTACATAAGGAGAGGAGTATACTACTTTAAAACTCATATTCTTAGCTTTTCCGATCAAAAAGCTCAAATGAAGGCTTGTCGCTTTCGATCAGAAAAGTTTGCAAAAATGATAGGTGCCACCAGAACTCTCGAACAACAAGCTCTTTCAGAAAATCACGAATTTTGCCCACTGTCTGAGTAGGAACTCAGATTCCGAGTGAACCTGAGGGCCCGCTCACCACATATGTCAAATGGTTGACGATGGTCCAATTGGTTAATGTAGTCCCATTTTCATCTAAGGTAAACGATTCTACGTTAGCAAAATTTTGGATCTTTACACTTTCCATTTAAAAAAATATACTTACAACAAAATGAACCTACCACGAGGGATTAAAGTGATTTCAATTCTATGAGTTGGCAACTCAGCTTTCTGATATGTATTGGCCAGCTCCAAAACCGAAATGTATCGTTTTGGATGATACACTGGTAGGTATCAGCCGATACATACCAGTATATATTGGCTGATACATACTAACATATATGGGCCGATGAATTCAATGTATAGACCAGGTGAGCACCGAAACCGATAGGTATCGGATGGTAGGTATTGATTTCGTCTGGAATTTGGATCCATGCATGATACCTCATTAATGGTAGAACACATTATTTTCCTAATCTGCTTTATAGTTTCCACTGTGTGGTCGGTCGTGTGGAGTACTAATGGTAAAACAACTCTCAATCAAATGCAAATGAAATTTCAAAAACTATAAGGGAACCTCTGTTCGCGCCTACAGGAATACTGAAAGCACCTACGTCCAAAACCCACTAAAATCCGTTGACAGCATGGAATTCAAACCCACTAAAATCCATTGACAGCATG
Source organism: Chloranthus sessilifolius (assembly GCA_021018995.1). Taxonomy (NCBI): domain Eukaryota; kingdom Viridiplantae; phylum Streptophyta; class Magnoliopsida; order Chloranthales; family Chloranthaceae; genus Chloranthus; species Chloranthus sessilifolius. The sequence continues at coordinate 51,015 of CM037587.1, forward strand.
GAATTCAATGAAGGATATCGTTTTTCGTTCCAATTTTCTACAATGGATCTTGAGACCATGAGGATGCCAGCAGACTGTCATTTTTTTATTGCATGTGGCATGGATCCCAAAAAAGTGGCCAGAAAATCACATGCCACACATGACACTCAAATGTGATTTTAGGGCCATTCTTTTAGCATTTGTGCCACATGGAATAAAAAATTAACCCTCTGATTATAAGATCATGGTCTCAAGATCTACTGTGTTGAAAATTGGACTGTAAAACTATCTCCATCGTCTGGTTCCATGCAGTCAACGAGTTTCACTGGATTTCGAACGTAGGCGCAAACAGAGGCACCCAAACTTTAAACCACTGAAATTAACCATGGAGACAAGAGTTACTGAATATTGGCTAATACTCGTTGAAAATACCATATTCTAACTAAATTTCAAGAATAGAAGCATGACTAGGAACCCCAACGAGTACAGTGAGATGAGACATACTGGATAGATCAAGTTCTTAATGGTTGATTCCTCAGCATTGATAATGGCATCAGCAAGCAGGAGACCATTCTGAGTTATCCGCTGTTACTGCTCCTGAAGTCCAAATTGAAGTCACAAAATAAATTTTGTAGCTAGAAAAAAAAATTATAACAAGTAAAAAGGAACCACTTTTATCAAGTATCATCTAATAAGACTGCTAAGTATTATAACTTGCAATAAAAAAAGAATTTATGTTAACTAGAGACATTGTTTATCCGGTAAGGAATATACCATCAGCAACACACAAAAATTAAGATTGCTTAGGAGGGAAATAAATAAATAAATATGAGAAAATAAGTCAGTTGCCAACTGACCTCATACATAGAACACTTTGGGCCAGTTTGGATACATAAAAAAGTTTTGACTAGTAAAACCTGACAGTAGATAGTAGCTATCACTGTGTAAATTTGTAATTTAGCCCTGCAATTATTATTGGTCAAAGTATGACTTTTTGTCAAAGATCGACTTTCGATAAAATTTATGTTTTTTCAAACTTCGAATGGGTAGGAAGTGATTAGTGGTTACTACTTAATATTTATTGGTCAATATTTAACTTCTGTCAAAGTTTGACTTTTGATTAAAAGTTATCTTTTAGTCAAATGTTGACTAATATAACATGATAGTAATAAGAGTGTATTTTACAAAACTTTTTTTCCTACACTAGAGATTTTACCAAACTAACATTCTTACTTTAATGAAAGTAAAAAAGATGGACTGTAATTTAAATCGAAAATTAATTTTTGAAAGTACTTTTGATCCGACCAGGCCCAGTACGTTTGCTAAACCTAAAGTGAAAATTAAAGACACACATCCATAAGTCCACATCTACCACTGCTATGAGAGGCGTATATTACCTTTGGTGGTAGAATGCTGCCAGCTTTCTCACATCCCATGGAGTCTACGGGAGCATCTTCAAAAGACCTCATCTCCCTAATGCCTTCAAGGACTTCTTCCCAATTCGCAGGTGGGCCCACTGCATTGGATGAAATGCATAGTTTAAATTGCCTCATCCACTTGATTCACCATTTTATTGTTCCTACGTATAGTTATGAAAACTTATTCAAGAATATAATAAAAAACTATCGGAAACATATTTGATGCAAATGGTATAATACAAAAGAAACACGAGAAAAAGAACAAGGCTGTGGCATGAAAATAGTTAAAAACTTATTTATGAATTGAACAACCAAATTATAATTGTAATAACTATGATCCACAACCATATTTGATTATTATTGTGTGGTCTATTTATTAATTGTTAGTTCTTACTTGAGACTTCACAAACACCAAAACGCTATACCAAATACCTTTTCGAAGGATGGAAATATTATTCCCTTTTCCCACTGTAAACCCTTTCCACCATGTTGCTTCCATTTACGAAACTGATACTATCTCAATCCGATAGGGGATACCTAAGTTACAAAATTGAAGTGTAGAATCAGTTTTGAGAGGGAAAACTTTTTTTCTACCAAAAAAAAAAGAGGGAAAACTTTATCACGCATTTATTGCAAAAATAATGCAGATATTTATATATCTAAAAAAATTTCTAAAATTAACCAAAATAGTCAATTTTTTTCTGAACTTCTTTCTCACTAGTTCAAGACACATCTTGGACCGAACCTTTTGAAAGCACTGCAATATACATTCATCATCATCCTTTTTCTGAACTTCTTTCTCACTAGTTCAAGACACATCTTGGACCGAACCTTTTGAAAGCACTGCAATATACATTCATCATCATCCACAATTCCATCTCCAATCAAGGCAGGAGGAAATAACGCCAATTTGTTATGTATGTATAGAGAGCTGGGACTATGCATCCACACCAACTAGGCATCATGTGGCACTATTCACGAGGATCGGGTGCAATGCACCAGTTTTGTGGGGGTGCAGGGATTCATCCCTGCTATCTGGATGCATTCTCCCTATTCTCATATGTGTATGCTTGCGTGTGAATATATATATATATATATATATATATATATATATATATATATATATATTCACACACAAGGATACGAGGCAATAATGACTGCACCCGTGGACTGGATCTTTGCTATCTGGATGCATTCTCCCTATTCTCATATGTGTATGCTTGAGTGTGAATATATATATGTGTGTGTGTGTGTGTGTGTGTGTGTGTGTGTGTGTTCACACACAAGGATACGAGCCAATAATGCCTGCACTAGTGAACTGGATCTTTTAAGTGTCCAGAACTATGTTGTATGTAACTTGAATTTTAACAAACTTCAATATTTCTTACAATTTCTCAAACCAATAACTGGGGTCCATCAGAGGCATTGGTTTTGAGATGTTTTTTTGTCGAACATATGAACCTCCAATAAACAGAGGAAAAGAGAAAATGACAAAGTGAAATCATTAAGTAGCATACATACACGTCAAATAAACAAAGGAGAAGATAAAATCAATGTAAACTAATTAGGTAAAAACAACCCAAAAGTGCACCAACTAAAAAAGTAAGTATAATGCAACAAAAAGAAGAAAAAAAATCAGTGGAAGCTTCTTGTTGTGGAAGACTTCCTCGGTTTAATTCATTAGAAAAGTTCAGTCTGAACAGATTTGATGTCTCACAGCCGTCGAACCTTCAACTCTGATAGTGAAAGATTTGACGGCTGAAGTTGGAGATGAATGGTGATTCTTCACATCGCCCAAGAGGCGTTTCTCGACATGCGGTGGTCATTCAAGCGAGTGATTGGGTTTGTGGTCGCTATGAGTACATAAATTTCTCTCAACACAATCAATGTCATTGCAGGAGTTGCGTTGCTTCCCGCTCTGAGGGAAGGATTATCAAAAGTGAGAAGGATCGAGTTCAAGATGCAAAACATCGTGGTCATCGTGGTCTGTTATTACAATGGCACTATCCCTTGTAGTTTTGCATAAACTCCGTCATTCATTTGTCATCGTGTCCGAGTCCAATTTTTGCCCGTTTAGCGACCTCTTTGGAGAGATAATTCGTTGAGGGACACCCTACCAAACCTTGCAATGAGATTTTCCTGGATAAAGCTTGCAACCACAACAAAAGGCAACACCAATAAATAGACGGTCAGATCTGGATTGAAAATGATGGAAAGAAATATGTGCAAAGAACAGAGCATTACATTATTGGGCATCATTTTCATCTATCCAAGTCCGAACCGATTGGCTAGCCCGATCCACGGGCCACAAAGTTTCCCAAACGCACCTAACTCCATACAATGTTGCTTTTTGATCTTCAAACTATCCGAAAAAACCTCCCACCAGGGATCGAGATCCATTCAAACTATATTTTGTGCTCTAGAATTTGATACTTTAGAGTATCATAGTCAACACATTGACTCATAGACCACCAAATTTTGATAGTGACTAGTATTAGAATCCTATGATGATTGTGACCAAAACGAATGGCTCAAGATTGACTTGTTAAAACTTATGATTGCACCCGAAAATTCGAATTCTCATGTATTCAAATGCATAATCCTATGTTATTTTAATAAAATTTAATTGTTTGTTATTATAATAAAATTTAATTATTCATGAATATAAGTACACACTTATATATTATCATTAAGGAGGAGTATTTAGGGAGTTGTCATTAAAGAATATTTGGTCTTGGATTCGAAACCAACAGATTGCAGTTCGTGTCTTGCGTGAATCAGAAGAGAGGAAGAATAGGCGATCAAAAAATTTGGGTATGATTCTTATCCGAGAGATAATTAGGGAGGAGAATGAAAGTGTAGGTAGGAATTAAATGAGAGAGAGAGGGGGCGTTGGAAGTCTAAAATGAGAGAGGTCCCAGCCAACAAAAGAGGTTGGTTGGTTATGTTCATATATAAATATTATCTATTCAAGAGAGAAAGCTCCAAGCCTCCAAGGTCACCGCACGAGTTGTCAACTGCTTGATTAGGGTCAACAAAATACAAATCTTATCAAAATTTGTGTTATGAGGATTCCTCTCTCTCTCTCTCTCTCTCTCTCTCTCTCTCTCTCTCTCTCTCTCTATATATATAGAGAGAGAGAGAGAGGATACTTGTGTTACAATATATATGTATTTTTGGATTTGACGTACACGTGACCTTATCTTAAATTTTACAGAATTTAATCTCAAGTGTGATTAAGTATCATAAATCATATCTCTAGTCGACATAATAAAGAAATCACTCACTCGACATGGCATCTGATACCACCATATGTTTTGAGGGATGTGACAGAATCATGGGCATCGTTTCGATACCATTACAGTATGAAACCACACCAACACGAGTCTTTTACAAGAATCGATAATCTGAGTGCATTATCGATGTGTCGTGATGTGCGTAACATACCAAGATATCAAGGTATAATAATATAAAACAGAATAACATATAGCATGCATCCGGATATAATCAATGTAAGACAATCAACATATATATTGTACGAAAATAAAGCATGATGTCAAAGGCATAAAAGAAAATAAATCATCACAAGTCACAAATCCTCAGAGCACAGACAATAGCAGCCATATAATAATTTTTATGCAGTGCAAGGAACATATTAATCACATTACATACTTTTATAAGTATATCACAGTTTGTTCTACATATGTGCAACCCCCAATGTTATCAAACAAAAGAGGTGAGGTTACACTATATGAACATATATATATATATATATATATATATATATATATATATATATAGAGGATACATATAACATAAATTGTCCTAACTGAAGCAGATCTACAGGTACCCACCTAAACTTGCGGAAACATAGCATACATAATTAACCCTTGAATTTTCTTCGTTACTCTTGCGATACTTCCAACCTAGAATTCGCCGATCAAATTTGCATAAAGATGTTAATTGAGTTTTATTCAACACTTTTAAGGAAAGTGAACTATCAATAAATGGACTTTCAATTATTGACACCTTCCAAATGGACACCTTTCAATTATTGACACCTTCCAATTATTGAGTTTTAATCCAACTTCATTCCAAATGGATCGACACCTTTGGAAAGTCCTCGAGAGAGGCTTTCCAACAATATTTTAAGCAATTGGAACACAATATACGACCTTCGTTTATATATCAAAATAGTATTAACATATTATTACCAAACAAGTGATCTTGAGATCATGGGTGAACAATCAAATGATCAATTTTTTATTCAGCGTGACATAACTCCCAAAAAATGGCCCTAAAATCATTTTTAAGCGTGAAGTGTGCCTTGTGATTTTAGGGGAATAAAAAAAATGACCGTCAGATGGTACGCTCATGGTCTTCAGATCCTCTTTGGAAGAATGGAGCTAAAAAAATTCTCCATCGCCCGATTCAAAGCAATCAATGGTTTTTAGCATAGGTGTCATCCCAGATTCTATGGGTATATATATCAACACCACATGGCAACGAGATGTTAACCTTTAATTATTATAGGTGCCCCGGTACATCTAAACAACCCAACAATGGTCTTTAATGCACTCAATAAATTTAGAAAAATATTTATAAAAAATTCAGGGAGTGTATACAAGTACACCAAGCTAATGTGGAGCTCCACATCACACAAATCACTATTTTGGAGCCACATGGAGCGCCAACAGGTTGTATAAATCAATTTAAAATTTTAAAAGGAACAAATAAAAACAGAACTAACATAGGAAGTCAAATTTGGAAAAATTTGGCGGGACTCAAAGTTAAGATTTGAAGCCTCAAAAATATGCAGTGATGTTTATTTTATACGACGAGAAAAATGCTACCTTGCTCCACATGGCACCCAAAACATATGTATGGTCCACATGGAATTCCATGGGAGCCATGGTGTAATGGGAGCCATGGTGTATGGTAAACTACCATACCTTCCCACCTCTAATATAATAATATATATGGATATATATGAAGCAGGCTCTCTAGGATGTTGTCATAGCGTTGATCCCTAAGACATCTCTATTTTGTCACTAAGTGGCACCCAAAAATCATGTTTGTGTGCCATGTGGATGTGCACATGGTCAACAAAACACCATGCACACAATACATGAATGACCATTATAATCATTGTTGAACACAATGGTCCATAGAGTTTAAAATGAACAATGACTTGAAAAATCAACTCAATTTATTTCCACATCATTAGATCAAAGCCATCCATATAACTTCATTTCACTAAAATCGTTGGGGGACGCATGAACATTAGGGGGGTCGGCATGTGATTTAGGTGCCAAATAGCAGCCCAAAAGGGCAGGCATTATAGGAACCACTTTTCTACATAATATATATATATATATATATATATATATATATATATATATATATATATATATATATATATATATATAAAATGAAAAATGGATCCTAGTTCATGGTCATAGGGTATGAACCACACGACATGATTCATTTCGGCTGTCACGTGGCAAACAAATCCCAAAATGATACCCATTCACCCTAGGGTTGGGACCTCGGTGTTCTTAGGCTTACCAAATCAGGCTGTGTATATATAAATATATTGTGTATGCATATACAGTATATATATGGATAAAGTTTCGATGTCTCAAGGACCACCTTTAACATGGTCAAGAGACTCTTGGAAAGGTGTCGCCTGCCACCAAAAACCCTTTTAGTGCACATGGAGGTAGCGGACATTGCATAGATCAAATTATAATATTAAAATAAAAGATTCTTTCTAAGACCAGCTGAAAAGGCTCCCTTCGAAAGCTTCATGACCTCTTATTTCCATCGCCAAAAAATAATTATAGTACCATAGGTACCCCACTATAGGTCATATTTTAAACTAAATAACTCAATGAAAAAAAGCTTCATGACCTCTTATTTCCATCGCCAAAAAATAATTATAGTACCATAGGTACCCCACTATAGGTCATATTTTAAACTAAATAACTCAATGAAAAAAAGGGTATCATAAGTGATTCATTATAACACCCAGTTTAAGTAATTGATTTACCGATTAAAAAAAAAAGTATGACTTATATGCTAAGTTTGAAATTTTTATGAGGTTTTTTACTTGCAAACAGGTTTAGATGTGCACTAAGACACCAACTGTATTTAAGGCCACCATTTCACAAGTGTTTCATAGACAATAAATGAGATCGTACAATTGTGAGTGTTCTCTGCATCTTATGAGGTCTCCAACGAGATTGCAAATATCACAATGAGCAGAGAAATTAACAACAGCCCAACATTGCATTTTTACGGTTTCAGCAATTTTTACAAAGATGAGTTACTGCCAGGATCACCATTAATGTTTCCATGGTTAATATTCATGGTTAAAATCTCGGAAAAACGATACGTATTGTCCAGTCCCAAAACCGATACGTATCGGTATCGGACGATACATTCCAATGTATCGTCCAAAATTTTGAATTTTTGTATGAGAGGCACCGATACAGTACCTTGAAGGTACTATATCGGTGAGCTCAAAAATCGATACGTATCGGACAGGTTCAAAACCGATACGTATCGTCAGATACGTATCGGTATCGGACGATAATTTGACCCATGTTAATATTCTTTATTCTTAAAATTCCATATGAGCATATAATACCTTATTATTGAAGTTCCACCTTCCGTTACGTGGTGCAAAACCTTCACCATTCCCCAATTTCAAATGTGATAAAAATAACGGTTCAGCTGAATCAATAGGGTGCAAGATCAAAATAACAAATAGTACCAAAAGGCTACAAAGATATATAAAATAAAATAAATAAATAAATAGAGAAAACATAACAAATAAGCTACATGAACAATAAAACCTTAGGAGCTTGCAAAATATGATCCAGCACTTCTGTAAAATGGGTATTATTTGAAACACCACAAGCATGTAACATTGGATCAGCATCATAATTGTTGCTTTTTAAGGCCTGCAATAAAACCATATTAGAAGATCAGAAGAAGATCAGAAAACTAGAACCCATAAGGATTAAGATAAATAGTGATCAACTTCAAAATAAAAAATAAATAATAAAAGATAGATATATCCAGAACCTACATCAGCTAAAACTCTCATCCTTTCTTGAGATTTTTTCCTCGATTTCTCCACTAGGGAAGACCTCTGATAAATAGCCAACGCCTTTGTATACCTTTACAATGAAACTAGTGTGCAAAGCTAGAAATTCACAAACAAAAACAATTAGCCACTACATAAAAGTACGCTTATATTATTACAAACTATTTTAAACAATCAACTACAAAATAGAACAAATAATTATATTGCTTACCTCAATTGGATAGTATGTAGGTCATTTTGGTTTCCCACCATTTATACAAGGCAAGTTGGCAAAATAACTAAGTTCAATATGCCATTGATGTACGAAGTAGCCATAAACAACCACCTCGGAGGTTTGGACCTCACCATCACCATTTTGATCCCCTTCCATTTCTCACTTGTAAAGAAAACCTACCACGATAAACATGCTAAAAATAATGGGGCAATGGATAGCATATAAAACAAAAAACAACACAACATATTTGGCTATTTGCAACATACAATAATGAGAAGCAAAAGCTTACAATTGCTCAGTGCATGGCAGCTCACTCAATCAAGTGATCTAAAATTCTTGATTCACAGGTTTTGCTCTCACTCTAAGGTTTTTTAACATGCGCTTTGCCTATTAAAAGATACAAGCGCCTTATTTTAACAACTTTCAAAGAAGATCTAAATACAAATCAAAATTTTAAGCTGTCATTTATCTCACCTTTCCCGTGTCAAATTGTTCAGGACGATTCAGATTTTGGTTTGTAATTAAAGAATCAATTACCGCTCCTGATTTTACTATCATCGTGGTAGAAACATCTGAGCAAAGATGGTAAGCGAGATATTGAGAAACAACTTCTAGCTGAAGGGAAAAAAAAATTAAATATCTATTTTTCACATAAAAAAATTCAAGAAATTACCAATATTAAGCGATGAGCCCCCATGGCTAGTGTAAAAACTAGTACGGAATCCTCGGCAACCAACTACGCCACCCACACAAATGAGTGAAGTTTGGAGCATCCCCGTTGAAAAATAATTGGGTAACAAGACGGCAACCCCTGTATGAAAACAAGGATTTTACAAAAAAATGATAAGGTGCCCCCACAATATTAATTACCAACATTAATACCATTCAACTTATCCAGAGCCTCCATGCATTTGGAACCTGATTAAGGGGTGTCAATTGGCCAAAGCTCTAGAATTCCTCATTTCCTCCAATAAAAATAAAATTAAATAATAATAAATAAATAAAAACATTTGAACAATTCCTACCATTCAACCCTACACCCTACACCCTAAACCCTCCCTAAAAAAACCCTTAAAAACCCCTAACCCCTAAACCCTAAACCCTAAACCCTAACCCCTATAACCCTACACCCTAAAACCCTAAAACCCTAAAACCCTAAACCCTAAAACCCTACACCCTACACCCTAAACCCTAAAACCCCTACACCTTACACCCTACACCCTACACCCTACACCCTACACCCTAAAACCCTAAACCCTAAACCCTAAACCCTAAACCCTAAACCCTAAACCCTAAAACCCCCAACCCCAACCCCTAAACCATCAAAATAGCATTTGCAAAATATTCATTATCAGATTAATATTTGCAGGATTTAAATTATGAAATAACTATTTATAAAAAATTGAACATCAGATATAAAATTGTAGTACAAGGGACAGCAAAAAAACAATTTAGAATACAACGCACATTAGATACAAATTTACAGTTTTCATATAAACTAAAGAAATTTTTTGCAAAAAGTCATCAGTATATTATTTGCAAAATAAATGTTATTAGAACAATATTTGCACCATATACGTCATCAAAATAATATTTGTAAAAAATAAATTATTAGAATAAAATTTGTAAATTTAGGCACATCAAAAATTTTATTTGCAATTTAAGCCAATTTTTTGCTGGCTGTTGAATCGGCTCAAATTTAAGTCAGTCGGCTCATCCGGCTTTTAATCGGCACAATCGGCTAAATTGCAACTCAGCAGGCTCAAACGGCTGGGGTTCAGCCCGATCAGCTCTGATTCGACTCAATCAACTCGGTCGGCTCAATCAACACAGTCGGCTTATAATTGGCTCAATCGTCTGGATCGGCTATGATTTGGCTCGATCAGCTCAGTCGGCTTATAATCTGCTCAGTCGGCTGGGTCGGCTAAGGATCGACTGAGTCGGCCCAACTGGCTAAAGTTCGACTTATTCAGTTAGGAGACGGCTCTGGCGGTTGGGTTTCGGCTCAATCGGGATCGGCTATAATTCGGCCCGATTGGCTCAGTCTGCTAGGTCGGTTAGTGTTCGACACCATCGGATGGGTTGGCTAAGGATCGATTGAGCCAGCTCGAACGGCGGGGTAGGCTTTTTCGACCCGATCGGCTCTGGCGGCTCGCTCGGCTAAAGATCAATTGAGCGGCAATGGCTAGATTTCGCTCGGCTGGTGGGCCCAACCAGTAGAGTTAAACTCGATGGAGTCATTAACTAAAATTCACCTTAGTCGGGTCGTTGAGGATCTAATCGAACCGGCTAGAGTTCCTTAAATCTTGGTGGCGGCTCAGCGGCTAGAATTGGCTAAGTCATAGCGAATTTTAAGTAGGCGCTAAGACTAGAGTTCGCTCGATGGCGAGGTTCTCATTATCATTGTCGGCAATAGATCAACCATCAATTTTGGATTGCTCTACCGACGATGCGTTGGCAAGGCTTATTTTTTGGCACAAATATTAAATAGGTGTGAGAGGGGGTTTTTTCCACGTTTCGCATAATATGTCATTAGAACAATATTTGCACCATTTAGGTCATCAAAACTTTTATTTGCAATTTAAGCCAAATTTTTGCTGGCTGTTGAATGGGATCAAATGAGTCAGTCGGCTATAATTCAGCTCAAGCTCGGCTCTTTCGGATAAGGTTCGTCTCAATCGGCTCACAGTCCGAAAAGTTGGCTGGTGACAGCTAATTCAGCTCAGGTGGCTTACGTTCAGCAAAATTGGCAGGCGGCTTA